>JAODOY010038096.1:8314-44427 GCA_025399855.1 Forbesichthys papilliferus
ATGCAGGCTGGCTCACACAACAGACATGCTTCCACTATATGCACACTGAGACAGCCACCACGCACACATACACGCACACACACACATATAATCCTACAAACGTGCTGGTAAATCTTATTTGGAGCTGTAAATAATTCATGTTTAAATGATGTATGTATGATAGTAGATGAAGTGGAGCTGGTTGAAGTCAAGGTCCCGAGCCCAGCCTGCTTCAACATCAGACAACAGCATCAGCATGCCTAACAAGTCTGGTGTGCGTGTGCGTGTGTGTGTGTGTGAGATGGGGGGGAAGGGGGGGGATTGATATGGAAATATTACTGTATTTGGATGTGGGGAGAAGGGAGAAGGTCCTAAGTTCAGAGTGCCAATGCTCTGAGCAAACTGCATCTTTAATCTCTCTGTTGTTGATCTTCCATCCGCTTAGAAGAGCAGAGCCGGTGCAACAGAAAACACAGCAATAATTACACACCATTCCGAGTAGCTGGAGAGGAAATCGCCTTTGGTAAAAATAATGTCTAACCCCCTCTGAGACGAGTGCGTACATCAAAGCACCATCAAGTGCTGCTCGCACAAGCTAATTTTTTGCTAACAGGTTAAACAGGTTTTTGTCCCCAGACAAGGTGTATGAAACAGACACAATAAGGAAATACACAATGCAGCTACATCAGTGCAGGGTAAAATAGAATAGATGTGCTTAATAGATTTTATACAGTATATAGTATATATATTATATATATATATATTACAAACAGGGAACAACAACAGGGAAAAGCGAGGGCCTGAGTCCTAACACACACAAACGGATTTGCATTACATTTGCACTGCATCTTTTTTACATCACACATGTAAAACAGATGTTGACCTAAGTTCATTCCACCATTATCCATTCCATTATCCTTGTAAATATTCTGTCTAGACGCATGTTTGATGTATTTTATTATACTGTACTGTATACATATTCATACGAAAACAGTTCAGCAGGCTTTGAGCATTATATTTATTTCCATAGGCGACACCTGCATGATTGACAACTGCTACAGTACACATGCTTGAGGAGGAGGGAATGCAGGCAGCCAGTAACCTAAACATACGCCTCTAGTCATCACTATGCCTAGAGGACTAGCTAAGCAGTTATTGGGCAGCACTACAACATGAGAGACATATACAACTGTTTGCTGGTCTCCCTCTCTGTGCAGGTGTTTAGATGTGCTAAGACACACAATTTCAGCAAGTATGATTTATGCTCTTGGTGGTCATTGGCCATTCTGTCTTCATCAGAAAGACAGGCTATGGAAATTAAGTTTATCCGAATGGAACTCCCATTACCGCATGATATATGAATTCAATTATCATAATAGGCTTTGTTTATTGAGAAAATAACACCAATCTCAGTTGATAATTCAAAGTCAGTATTGGTAAAATTGAAGATATTACCATCCAGAGCTGTAAACAAAATTCAGATCAATATTTATTATGAGGAATGTGAATGAATAGTCAGTAAGAGGCAGGTAATAAGCAGTATTTGGAAATCAAGGGCTCATTTACACAGATGTAGCCAGACAGTCCCAGAAACCTTAAATCATTTCAAACAATCTATCTTTTTCAAAATGTAATTCTCCTTTTTTCAGAATCACCATAAGGATATAATGTTAACATTGTTGCAGATGATGGTCCCACTCCTACATGAACTCTGCAAGAGAGATAGAATTTGAGGACTTTTAATGAATCCCGACAGGAGTTCGATCAAGATTAATTCCAGGCCAGCCAGGTATTTCTACAAGGTTGAAAGCAATTTATTCTCACTTTGTTTTCCCGCACAATGCAATGAATGTTCAGTTAAAAGAGACGTTGGGTGTAAAATCAAGCTACTCGCAGCTTCTGGTCTTCGCATTAACTTTCAGTGAACAGTTGAGAAGGGATCTATCACACCAGAGACTGAATCAAGTTATATAGATTATATACTTGCATTGAATTACATTGATAATAGCCTGTCTCTAAAAGCTCTACATATGAGAGAAATAATAAGTTCTTTGTCCTATAGCAGTACAGTATAATGACCATGGCTCCAATGCAGTTATGTTCTGTCGTCTTTCATAGCATTACGTGGCCTTAAACGCCTTTCTGTGCATGTGTTGATTGGCTTCTCCCACACTAATACACCTGCCATTGTCCTTGACATAAATCAGAGGACATGAGAACAACACTTACTAACTATAGGTCATCGTATAGGAATCTATCTTCTGTACTTTGTGGCAGTGGGAGATTCATGCTTTGTGAAGTGAGGTACACCAACCAGCAATCTTTTGAACTGTATTCCCAGTTACAGCCTTAAAGAGCTTCAAAACCCACATTTAAAGGTATATACAGCTATTGCAAGTTAATTGTAAGATAATACACATTTTGTCAAATTTACCAAGTATCTCCTCGCATTTCGCTATCTTACCATTCTCTGTGCGTGTTGAAAAAAATTATCTGATACTTATATTCAATTAGGAACATAAACAAAGTGGCAAACACTGTTCGCAACAGCAAAGCCGTAGTACTACACTTTGCTTCACCGTGCATTTTGATGTGTGTTTTAATTTGAGCTCGAATTTAGCAAGCGTTCTTGAAAATGACTGACCCTGACTGCAAATGAAAGAAACCCATTGACCTTCACATGGACAGGGCCAGTCGGGTCTCTAGCAAGTCAAATAGAGCATCCCTACATTCATATGATATTATTTGTGTGACATTTGTGTGTTTGTATGATATATTAGATCCAGTTATGAGGTGACATTTATGTTATGAAACTTTATTGACAATACTTGCCTGGTAATATAGATGTGTATGCAGACAGAAGCAATAGAGTTAGGCAGCAGGGACACATATTTGTCTTTAGGAGTGTACACTGTTTATCCATGGATTATGACTATCACAGGGTAAACACTATATGCCCGAGACCTTCTCTCCTCCCATCCTGTGAAAATGCCTATCCATCCTTTGCCCAGTGCAGCTTTCTCTCTGGGGCTTTTTCTTTCCATAAATACAGCTATAACCCGCCCCACCTCAACACACAAGCACACGTGCCTGCTCGCACACACACACACACACACCTATGGGATTTAATTATTGCATGGGTTTATGTTATGAGTCTCTTGTTTCACCCTGTGTATATAAGGATGCCTGTGTGTATGTGGAGATGAGGTTGGGGGGCAAGAGACAAATTCACACTGGAGCAATATTCATTTCATACCAGCCAAATCCGAAGTAATGCAGGCCTGCTGCAGACAATTGGGTTCAATGTGATTTTTCACGCTGATAGGAATAAGTCAATTGTATTTTCTGCTCTTAAACTAACAGCACTTCGATCAGCTATGCCACACAGAAAGGAAAGCGTTACTGACAGCACTGTAAATGTTACACTCTTTGACTGGGTAGTGTAATAGCGTCCCAAAACCTCACACAAAAGCTCACTGTTTGTGAAGGTAAGATGCGTGGCTGGAGAGAGAGCGTAAAGAAAAGTGCCATCTGCACAGCACTCGAACCAAAAAGCAAAATGCTCCCTGTCTGGTTCAAACCAGCATAATGCAGGTTTGAACCACAAGCACAATTCCAGAGTGTACCTTTAACACAATTCTCACGCTCAATTGGTCTTTAAACACATATTCTTAAAAGCTGTTTATTGTTTATGCAACATGATCTCAAACTTCACCTTTCTGGGTACAGTATGTTAACGACATTTAGATCATTGTAATGCTGTAATGCGTAATGCTGACATTAGGAGACTGAATCAAAGTGCATGATACATATGGGAGGGTACTAACACAGAAACGCAAAGCATAAGCAACAAACACAACCACTCACGCCAACCACACCCGATAAGAAATGCAGGAAATATGAGGGTATAACAAGGAAACCAGGAAAGGCAGGCACTGGAGGAAAAAAATAGGGGCAGGTGGAGATCATCAGACAACAAGGTCAAGAACAGACACAGGTAGAACCAATAATTAAATCAATGAGGGAGACGGAAAATCAGAAGTGGAATAAGAGGAATATGTAAAACACTATTGCGTTTACATGGACCCTATTATTTCAATTGGAATCAGGTTAAAAGTCCAACCTGAAAGAAAATGCGCCATATAAGCATCACAATCTGAAGAGAAACAGCCAACCTGATCGATATTTCATTCTGAAGCAGAGAGGTAGTATAACTCAATCCATGACCCGAATGGAAGCATAATTCTACCCTGATTCACATGAATGATTCATGTGAATCAGGTGTGTTGGAGCAGAGAGACATCTAAAACATGCAAGGCACGGGTCCCCCAGGACCATGGTTGAAGACCTGTGACGTAAACCCGATTACTTCCTGGTTGCGTCCTAATGCACATGCCCCATCTAAACTATTCTACACAGCCACTGTACAATGTATTATAAGAAGGCTACAAAGTCTGGACAAGTCAACTGCGACTCGCGCAAATAAGTGAATGGGAGTTAGTAGTGGCCAGGGAGATCTATTGGCGGGCTAGTGCGTGTGAGAGCTGGGGGACGTGGAGCTATCTGACTGGGCTCACGTGTCTGAGGTAGCCTAACCAATACTATGTTAAGGTAGCCAGGGTGTGCGTATATCTGTGTGTACGCATATTTCTCTCTGTTTCTGTGACTTCAGACAGGTAACCCGAAACCGTCCATCGGAAATATTCCATTCAGAAAGACAAAAAAGTGTCCATGTAAACCCAACCAGTGTCTGGAACAAGAACTGTAGTAGGTTAAACTAATGACACAATCATTAAGGAGTGGAGACAGAGAGAAGGAACAAATACAGGCAAACAAAGGCCAAAGGCACATGGTAAAAAGTCCAAAACAATAGACAATACTAAGAATGTTATTATGTTATATCCAAACGTATAAAATAAAATAGAGTACTAAAGAAGTTTTTGGTAGCATGACAAGGGAAGGGTTTGGTGTTGGCTCCCATAAAGAGCTACAGATTAGAGAAAGAAACTGCTTTTCTCTGCAGGATACAGTTATAAGAAAATATACTCTTTTTCATTTGGCGCTGGTATTGACTGTGCTGGCCTGTCTTCATGCTGTGATCAATAGCCATGTGTAATGTTTGCGTTGCGCTCTGCTATTCCTAATAACGAGCTGTGAATACAGCCAAATTCTTACTTTGTCTGGCTTTGAAATAATAACAAGGAATAACAAGGTTGTTAGCAACATAGGTTTCATTGATTTACATCCTGTTTCTCCTACTGGCAGATGAGTAATTCTGTTTGATAGGACATGCTTGGCCAGCAAATCGATCTCGATTCATAGAGGTGATGAAGGCCTTTCTGATTGATACTAGGGAAATGAATGCGGAGACACCGAGAGAAGAAGGTCGATAAGATTCCCCCCTGTACCCAACAACTTCACTGGGAGTGGATATGGAGATAACAGATTAGGCAAAATCTATTAAAACATAAACACAAAATTATGTTAACAATCCTTGTGACCACGTAAATATTGGCAATAAGAAAATGTCAGACAAACTCATATCTGAGCTACACTAAGTATACATACATATGGGCTGCTTGTATATGTGCTGTGCTTGTGGACAGATTTATTATGACTCATTTGATTTGTGGCCAGCAATGGCTGCATGTCCATGAGATAATCCACACCCTAGTCAGAGATACCTCCTTCAGCCTCATCAGATGTATGCAGAGAAATATGCAGATATACATACAGATTACAGATTACAGAATACAGATTTATTATGACTCATTTGATTTGTGGCCAGCAATGGCTGCATGTCCATGAGATAATCCACACCCTAGTCAGAGATACCTCCTTCAGCCTCATCAGATGTATGCAGAGAAATATGCACAGTAAAACCAGCTCTGTATTTTTGCACTATTTATATTAAGACTAAAATAACTTTTTCAGAAGTAGGGGACACTTTGGTGTTTGTATGTGCACACGCACACACATACACATACACACACGCACCTACACACACTAACAAATACACATAAACACACACTAACAAATACAGACAAACACACACACAGGCACACCTACACCCACACACACACACTTCCCCATCTCTATGACTGGGGCCAGATGGCTGCTGAACATTATTTATCCTGTGCGGAGGCAAAACACTGGGTTTCCCCAAGACTGTTGTTCCCCAGCTGACATGCAGGAGAGGAGGCGAAGGAGGAAACAAAAACAAATGTCCGTATTAGATTATCACATAGGCCCCTTGTGGAGGAACTCATTCTTGTCGTGGCATGGTGTGGGCATTCCACCCCCCTCCTACCCATCTACCAGGAACAGAGGTCTGATATCTCAATATCACTGGTATTAGCCCGGGGGAGAGGCCATGGATCACTTTAATGCCTACTCTTGTACAGGAAGCCTGGGGCTAGTAGATCGATGAGACATGTCCCCCCTCCCCCCTCCCCCTGGCCACCAAGACAGCTAGTGCCCTGCCGCCCATCTAACGCATTCACATGCCTTTTCTGTCTTTCTCAAGCCTTCCAACACACAAACACATGCACACACGCGCGCACACGCACACACACACACACACATCAGCCCATGAGAAAAAAGCAATATGACTCTTGAAGGGAGCGGAATATGATTAAAGCTTCAGAAGCGCCGTTATCACCCCCTGAGCCATGAACAGCGAGCAAAATGAAGCAAAGTGAATTACCCTGAGCTGTCTCAGTGCATCCCCAGACCCGGGGTTGAGGGGAGGGATTGTAGCGCTCTAAACATTGTCACGTTCATGTTGCGGACATCGCAGTCATACAGTTGTCGGACAGAACGTAAATGGTTGAAGTCCCTGCACGAAGTGATGGCTTTTTCACGGCACTCTTTGCTCTAGTTAACTTATTTTCAGTGTAGTCTGTTCAAAATGTAAACAGCTGGCAGGATGGCAGCATTGTTATTCCCACCACACCATGACGTCTGTTGATCATGGCTACAAAGAACAACATTACAGATACACTTCTTGATCTTTGTCTGGAAATGTCGCTGTTGTTTACGTAAGATAGAAAAACTAAAAGGTAGTACCTCCCAGTGTGCCCCAGTGCGTGATTGACACTCTTCTCTACACCTCATCCTAGAGCCCTTATAGGATGACAACACAACACCTCCTCCTATATGTTTCTATAGAAAGGTCTCTTAAGTTACTTGATATTTGCACTGCTGAGAGAGTGATAGGCACACACAGGAACACATTCTCCATCATTATACAATGTTACATTTTCTGTCTTTTCAGAAATTAGGACTTTTGCAATTCTCCAAAGAAAACATCAGAAATTCTCAATCGCACAACCTATAATGAGCACCGGCAAGCCGTAATCAGATGTGCTCATCTCCGATACCGGTTGAGATTAGATGAAAGTCACGCAAAGATGGCCTTGTCTGTGTGTTGTGTTTGATTGTAGCCTTGTCAGCGAGATTTAACCGCACATTTCCTGAGGCTGCGGCGATGATGGACAAACTAATGGCTCTCCTCCCAAGCAGTTAGGTACACAAAAAACAGACTGAAATTAGCACTCACTCAGAGGCCACTGGTATGAAAAATAGTTTGTAGACAGGCCAATATAATGGCAATTTATCCAATGAGTTCTCATGTGAATGAAAACGTGTGTTGATAAATTAAGTCAGATAAAATAGGACAGGGACTCTCTTTGTGCCACATAGACCATTACGATGCCTTGGGATTTATCTGGTGATAGCATTCATCCCCTCCTTTCATTTTCATTAAGCAGGAGCAATCAGCAAGATTGACACAATGAGTGCTGTATAAAAAAGAAAAAACAATGGACACCTATGTTCTCAGTAATATCTTAGAAAAACGAGGCTATACAGTATAAAATCACTTATACTTGTATGTCCGATAGTAAAAGGTAATACAGTCTGGGATTGAGTGGCATAACTCAGTAGCCAGTGCAGCCGCACCAGTGCCCGAAAATAGGGGTCAGGTGATCCCAACCCAGACCTGTGTAATTTGTGCCAACGCTGCTATTACTTATATATTTACACACCGCTTCATGGTTTCACCAATAAAATATTGTATTTTACAAATTAATTTGTCTTAATGATATCTGAGAGTAATGATGACAGTACATCTAATTATGTTGCTTATAGTTTCAATGCATACCACAATAAGGTAATGAAATGCATTCTAGGATACATTTATTCAAAGCGTTGTTGTTTGTATTTCCCCATTCTCCAGTTCTATGAATGAAGCATTGCTATAGGCTAACCAAAACCTTTAGCAGCTAATGCTATGCGCCGTAACTCCAGCCACACTAGAATAACAAAATTAAAGAGTTTACAAGCTGTTCTGTGGAGCACCTGGTCCTCCAACACATTCTCATGGGTCCTCAACAGTCAACAGTGTACAATACAGGAAGACTAAATAGCCTTTTATTTCTGGCATTTGAAAGGGAACGATTCAAGTCAAATCTAATAATGTTTAATTTTCTCTCTACCCTAGTCAAAAATATATATATATTCTGTTCTTAAGTATTTAGCACTTTAGTATTAGGCACTTTATTATTCAGGCCACTAGGCACTTTGTTGGATTATGTAATTATATATTTATGTGGTAGACATGAAAATGATGTAACTATTCTGATATAATATTGTTTGCTTACAATTGCTGGTGTATGACCTGTCCATCTAATGACAAATGTACTACATGTAAGTCACTTTGTATAAAATTCTCTGCCAAATGCTGTAAATATAAATGTATATTAACGTATAAAACACAAAAATTGGCATAATTATTATGATGTGTTATGTAACAACATTTTCTACATTTCAGAACATTTATTGGAGTATATATCAGGGCTACACCTCACATTATACTATCTCAAACAATTTACAATAACTCACTTGATAAGCTTATCCTTAATAACTCACTAGTTTATTTTAGGGTTACTTGATGATGTAGTCTGACTCAGGTCTACGTCTCCATGCTAACTAACTGTAGTCACTAACTTCATAACCAAACTAGCAGCTAAATGGTTCCTTGCACCCTGGGTGAAGTGATTGATTCAGGACAGATTGACGTGATGTGTAACAATCATGTTAATTAGAGGTTCTATCTGTCCAAAGCTAACATAGGTTGGAATATTGGACACAATATGCTTGTTTTATCTGCGCAAATGGTTGCAATCCCAATTATAGATATGCACTTTTTACTCATTTGAAAATTATTTAAAAACAAAAACAATTTATAGATAATTATTTCACAGATCCCCAGGCTATACGTCACAGACCCCACTTTGAGAACCAATGTGGTAGAGAACAGTGTGAGCCTATGAGAGCTGCAAGGTGTTGAGCACATGGGCATTAGTCAGCCATACAAAACAGCAGCTTTCCTAAAAATAATGTAATGCAATACCCATAAAGCTATTCCCAGACACAATGTACCTGATGGAACAAGTATAGAGCAAGAACCTGAGACAGCAGTGTGGTATCTAGCGTATATTTAATGGAGTGAAACTGGTCTATTACAAAAACCAGGCTTACATTAATACAGTATATCTCCAGTCCATTGGCTCGACTGGCTCCAAATACTCCATTGTTTGCTCATCAGCCCACTGTGATCAGGTGGTTTGGGGGTATGGCCCAGAGGGTGCACCACGTAGGTGTTTATACAGCATGAAATGAGTTGAAGGCTAAAAATACTTGAGGTTTGCAATTGGGGGTAGCGTTTGGGGTTAAATGCTTGCCCCCACCATTCATAGACTGGCAGGATGAACAGTGCCACCTCATTAGAAGCTTTATTTGAAGGTGGGCCCATCTGGAAGAGCAGGGCTAGTCACTGCAGACTGGACATAAAAGATGAGGTCACACACGTCTATTCTCCTCCCATCCTTGGCATTGACAAAAGAAAAGAAGTGAGTTGAGAAACGTGCTGATGTGTTGGAGCAGATGGCTCATCTCCACCTCCTCATAACCCTGTTTTTTTCCCACTTCCCGGCGCCACCTGTGGCGGGTGGACACTCTGGTTGACACCGTCCGCCCACCGAGGTACCAGGACGCAGGTCGTCCATCATGAAATGAAAAGGTCGCAGCAAATTAAAGTTTCCCCGGTAACAGTGTGAGTTACGGTATGCACGCTGGCTTCACCTGACGCTTTTCCAGGGTGAGCAAGTCTGAAAGTCACAGTGACACCGATGGGAGTTTGTCTTTTAGAACTATATGAAATACGTCTACTGATCTTCATGTTGTTTTGTCACTTCCCAGTATTCAAATCTCATTTCACAGGAAACAAACTATCCTTCCATCTGTTGCATGTTCTGTGGGCATTTACTCAAGATAGACATATTATCACTTTAGCCCTCATGAGCCTGTAAAAACAGAGCCCACCTGCCAGGCTAATTACACCAATTCATTAGATTTGATCGTTCAGTGCATTTCTTCACTACACTCAGGAATGTGACAAGGTTAGGATGAGATCTCTCTGCGGACATGTCAGGGTATTTTTATCTTGACACCCACATTTCAGAGTTATGCGTCTATTTCTCACTTTCTCCTCTTTTGTTTCAGCACCAACCGCAGCCGTGCATCGCATTCGCTCCTCTCCGGCTGAGTCGACGTTGTGACAGGCCGTGAGAAGCAAGGATACACACACTGTCCCTATTCTGTCACCCTACTCCATTGGCTTTGATTGGCCCCAACACATGCATTGAAACCCCTACAGCACAGCCAATAAATCACTGTCTAGTGATACAATGCACGACTGGAGGTTTGCTGAAGGAGCTGAGCTCACAGATGATCAGCGTTTCCTTCCAATCGTTTTCAGTCTGCATTCTGTCGGGTCTGCTTTTGTCTGAGATGAAAGGATAGATAATTCTAGCACTCAAACACTGATATTTTCTGGTGGCGTTTAATTGGTGGTATCCTAATATCCAATATTGCTAAAACGTTCTGGTCTCCCACTAAAAACAACGCCTGCTGTCTTTCATCCGTGACAATAAAAGTAAAAAATACAAACAGAACAAGATGTTTAAATCTGAATGTTGACATCATCTTCAAAACCCCAGAAGCACATTGCGACACAATGGGGGTGCTGTGCTGGGATGGTAGCTGTTCTCACTGTACAATAAAACTCTCCATGTGTTCTTGTCACAGCTCTTATCACGGCTATGCTGACAACACCCATGTCTACCTCTGACAAACACCTCGTATGTCTGGCTAATGTCAGTGTAATATAAGGCTCAACCACAACACAGGGCTAACTCAACTACCCTCATATGGACCAGTCCATCACTATATACTCAGGTTGATCCCGGACAACCCACTGTCCTGCACAGCCAACATCACACAAGGGAATCAAATCTACACAGCAACCCAGTCATCTCTTATTGGCTCCCCATCATGCCAGACATTAGATTTAAAACACTGGTGTTAGTCTACAGGGCAAGAGACAGAGTTGCTCCACCCTACCTCTATAATGGTAAGGTTACAGACCCAAGCTTGGGCTTTCAGCTATACCCAGCCAACTGGTCTCTTGCCATCACACATCCCCACAAGAAGTCATCATTATCACACTCACAGATTGTCCAGTATGAGGCTGCTCCATTGTTACCTCCATTGTTAGGAACAGGGACTGTATCTCTGCTTATCTTCACTGGCTACTGCTAAAATGTAGAATCGATTTTAAGGTGCTGCTAATTGTCGTTAAGGCATTACATGGATTGGATCCATTATATACTTTATTTCTGATCGCCATATGCTGTATAACACTGTCAGGCCCCTTAGATAATCTAAACAGTTTCTTTTATTCATTCCACAGTCTCCTATGAGTGAGAAGGGCATTTTCTGTTGTCCTGCGACTGTGGAATACTCTCATTTTATCTATCAGGTCATCCGCCACCATCAAGGCGTATAATGTAAGTCTCGTCTAAAAACATATCTCTATTAGCCTTCCATTCAGTTTAGGGGCACTTTGCTTTGTTTTGTTTGTTCCATGTTTTTTTTATTGTTGTGTATTTCATTGTATTGATTCATTAATAATTGCATTATATATTATTTTGTCTGTTTTTAAATGTGCTTTATGAATAATCTGGCTTGACTTACTTCTCTGTTGGATAACTGCAGCAGAGTCACGACCCATTTTCAATTTTTGATGTTTGGTTTGGCATTGTTGAAGCATTGATGCACAGTGCTCTTTGCTTATGCTGTGCAGCGTATGTGTGTCATCTGTCCATATTTATAAATATGATTTATAAATAAATATGATCATTTATTTTGAAGTACTTAATGATATGATGCTTTTGACTACAATATATATGTCTAAATACCCTGATACACCACTTTGGGAAGCCCTGTTCTAGACATGAATCCAGAGGCAACAGAATATGCTGGCTGCAGCATATACCTTTGCTCCATCGCCTCACACTTCGTGACTACTGTACTCCTGCGCATGCTACACACACTTACAGTATCATTTTCAAGCGGTGGAGGAGAATGACCTTTGTCACATCGTTCTGTAAGGTAAGTGACACTTTCTATCCTATGTGGATCTTTAATTTGTCTCGGGGGGAGCGGGGAGAAGGTTTATAGCTGTTGCATGTTCCCCTAGGCATTCACTGTCTTCTCACGAGGTCTGCCTATTAATCTTTGAGCACTTTCTGCCAATGCACATAGTCATGATATCATCAGCACTCTCAATCATCCACATGCACTGTGACAAATTATAGGCACAAAATAACCATGCTAGGCCTCAATGCATCCAAATGCAAATGGTTATTTAAGGGTCAAGAGCAAAGGTGTAATGTGGAGAGGCCTAGCCGATATATACCACCAACCTGTCAATATAAAGCTCTTCCATGATGGAACTGGCTGAGTAAAGAGAATGGCTGTCAGACCAGTCTGATGGAAGGCTTTCACTGATGGAATCACACCAAGCACCAACTGGGATTGGAAAATGATTGCATAGGTGGAACGGAAAATAGATTGTATGGCAAAATACATAATTTCTGTCAGCAAATCAAGCACTTTTATGCAAATTCCCGAGGGCAATTTTTCATACATTCACACACCTGTCATCTCGGTGAGACTAAATATCGAATACGGCAAGCTATGAGCCTCATGGTACGTTTATGGATGAATGGGATTGGCTAAAAATTATGAATTTATGCCAAGTTTAAATGGCAAGTCTGCTGATATTGTAGATTTGGACATAGTACAGACATGTCAGAAGAATTATTCTAAGTAAGATATTGACATTTGAACACTAATGACTTTCTATTAAATAGAAACACTCATTTATTTAAGGCGAGCAGACCATTAGCAGGCATTGCCAATTGAGAAAACTGGTTGACTCGAAATGTAATTTTGTTTATTGAGTTTTTAGACATATTCTAATAAAAGTTAATGAACTGTTCTACAGCTAGGAGAGTGAAACTAAGGGACAATGTAAATGGTTTGTTGATTCATACCAAGCTGTGCAAATGGAACTGTCTGATAATACCAAAACTGTTAATATCTGTTTAGTTTGTTCCAGCATGCACTTTCAATTTTCATTTCCCATCAGAATTAGCGTTTAGTCTGCCTATTAAAAAGTTAACTTCCATTCAAGTTCAGATTTGAAATATTGGCTTGCTTCAACATCCAAACAAAACAATAGAAATAGTTTGCTACTAAAAATGTTGATACAATTATTAAAGTAATGGTTGTAACGCCAATTTTCAATCAGTAGCCATTGTATAGCATGATGGTCAACAATCATATGACCCCACAGGGACCAGAATAGTGAAGTGAAGCAGCTCAATTGAAAAAGGAACAAGGTCAGCTACTGTAATTTTAGGTTCCCAAAAAGCTGGCATCTTTTAAATAAAAAGTGATACACTATATCTTGTCAAAAATAGCTGTAGCTAGATCTGTTCAGGGACGGACGGGCAGCATAAAATGGCCCTGGACTTTTATCCAGACCGGCCCACCAGAACCTGCCCCGCAAACTCCAGCACAGCCACCATGTAATGCATGCAGGCACGCATGCACGGACTCAACCTACGTAGGTAGCAGCATCACAACCATTTATCACTATTGCAGTACTTCTTTAAAATGGCTGCAGAACACGTGCAAATGCTGCATTGTTATAAAACATCTATAACAGACTGAAAATGTCATGATTGAACTGTCTCACATCCCATGAAGCCTAAAGTGAAAAATAGATGCTAAAATATACACAATACTCACGAGACATTTGTGTGACTGCTGCTGTGGTTGGCTTTAAGCCATGGGATTACTCATTCTAAAGAAACTGGACTGGGCCTGTCATCAACAACATCAATGCTGAAGTCCACTGAAACTGGACTGGACCTGTCATTAACCTGGATATTAATAAAAATATATAATTATTAATAATATACTGTAAAAGGTATAGTCAGCTATTGCAAGCTATTTGTAAGCCAATAACATGTTTTGTCAAATATACCAATATACAAACAAGGAAAGGATTTGATTGATTTTACATATAGCCTGCTATTTGCAAACAATGGCTAATGTTCTATTTTTGGACATAGCCTAAAATAGGCATATATGTTTAAAAAAACAGCAATATGTTAATAAAGCTGCATTAGTATAGCCAGTTGGCTTTTGAAAAAAATGTAGCCTACAATACATTAAAGCAGGGGTACCTATGTATTAGGCCTAATGACATTATTAAATATATAATTATGACAAGATAGGCTATTATTGCATGCATTTATCCATTCATTCATCCATCTTCATCTGCTTATCCAGAGTCAGGTCGCAGGGGCAGTAGCTCCAGCAGGGGACCACAAACTTCCCTTTCCCAAATTGTCAAGCTCTGACTGGGGGATCCCGAGGCATTTCCAGGCCAGTGTGGAGATATAATCTCTCCACCTAGTCCTGGGTCTTCCTCGAGGCCTCCTCCCAGCTGGATGTGCCTGGAACACCTTCCCAGGAAGACGCCCAGGTGGCATCTTTACCAGATGCCCGTACGACCTCAACTGTCTCCTTTCGACGTGAAGGAGTAGCGGCTCTACTCCGAGTTCCTCACGGATAGGTGAACTTCTCACCCTATCTCTAAGGGAGAAGCCAGCCACCCTCCTGAGAAAACCCATTTCGGCTCTTGTTCTTTAGGTCATGACCCACCCTTCATGACCATAGGTGAGGGTAGGAAAAGAAAATTGGCCAGTAGAATATGTAAAGTAAAGTGATTGCAATACCGCTCCCACTGCTCCAATTCTCTGGCCAATCTCCCGCTCCAATGTCCCCTCACTCGCGAACAAGACCCCGAGGTACTTGAACTCCTTCACTTGGGGTAAGGACTCATTCCCCACCTGGAGTAGGCATTTACTGTACTTAAGCATTTACTTCTGTTATTTATTTCTGTACAGTGGCTGACCAATAGCATTTCACTGATTAATTCTGATATGTTAAGTCATTAGGTACTAGATCTACCTCTTCTGCTGCACTTTTTCTTTTTCTTTTGCTTTGCTCTCATCTGTCTACTCTTTTAACCGGTTGTGGCATCTTCCTCTTGCCGGTCTCATCTGTTATGCCTTCGATTCGATCCCCGATGTGGATTGGGTCCCTTTGACTGGATCGCTTCACTACCAGGATGCTTGGTTACTTTTTTTCTTTTACAGTTTACAGGTGGATTAGCATATAATCAACATTGTGTCTTAAATGTCGGTTTGATTTGCCGGTCTAGAACTTTGATGTTAGTGTCGGTGGAACTGGTAGCACACAGGCTACTAACTACTAGGCCTATAAGTCGGCTAGTTACTTGCTTGGGAGTGAAGACTTTTGACTCGTCTCTTAATCTTTCAGCCCCACCTTTACGTTTTCACTCTGCAAGTGTTTTCCAGCTCTCTTTAACTGTTCACAATAGTGTGTGTAAGTGAGGCAGAGAGGTGCGGGGGCTACGTAGTCGACTTTCATTTGGAATAGAACAATACGCCTCGGGGAAAGGGGGTGTTGGCCCGTGTCGATCAACCTTCAGCCAACTTTTAGTTAAAGAAATGTGCAAGGCAGGCAGCCCACCGGCCCAAAGGTTGGCCGGCCCACCGGGAATTGTCCCGGTGCTCCCAATGGCCAGTCCGCTACTGGATATGGTCACAATACGGTATGCCCACCCCCATATAGAATAGATTTTTATAAATCGATAGAAAGAAAGAAGGAAAGTAAGAAAGAAAGAAAGAAAGAAAGAAAGAAAGAAAGAAAGAACTAATAATGTGCAAACAGATATAAACAATGTAAAGAACGAAATAACAATACATGAAAGAGTCTCACAAAAAGAGAGCGAGGGATACGAGAATGGCCCCCGGGTTGATTTCTGAAAGGCGTGGGCCTGCTCTACTTAAAGATCTTTAAATAGGGTGCATCACTAGAATGCCTAGCCCTGGTCATCTGTCTCTGCCCAGACGGAGGCACTATGTGACACACCAGGGCAGAGGAACATGGGAAACTGGGCTAGAGCTGGAGAGTGGGGGCAGGTCATCAGCAGGAGCAGCTCCATCAGAACCATCATGTTCCTCCAGAGTCACTACACATTTAAAAGACACTAACCGCCAATAATCTCTGTATACCTAAAATGGGTAGAATTTATCCGTGCGCCTATTTATGTGCTTCTAGTTTCAAAATATACTCTGTCATTGTATTGATTGTCTTCTAAAATTAGTTTAATTGTTTGTGTTTTGGTGCTGTAGTTTTTTAATTATGGTCTAAAGGGGCGTCTTTAAGAACACACAAATATAGGATATTCATGAAAGCATCCCAAGATCAATGATTCCACTTGTTAGGCATGTCGGCTAACTTAAGATATTGCTAGCATTGAACTTGTGATAAGTGTCACATCCGAGGATGCTTCGTATGCTGAAAACCTGGAGAAAATAAATTAATGTGGATACCGAGTAAATTCGTACCGGTGGCGGTTATAGGTATAAATGCCTGTGTTCTATATGGAGTGCAACCAAGGGGTCAACACTTTTCTATGAGTTGATGCAAGCTATGGGCGCCACCATCTCGCGATTTGATGCCAAAAGCAACTGTTTCCCATTGACTCCAATTATAATCTAAAGCCATTAACACTTCGTAAATCGGTTGTTGCCATTTTTTCCCCCACTATATATAAGATATATTCTAGAATATGTCAGAGAAAGAATGATGTCAATAGTCCAATCCGCCAATGAACTCCTCTCCTGGGCCAATCTGAGTTACACATGCCCTCCCAGTAAACAGCGTCTTACACTGGTATGCAGTAATACCAAAAACGCAATTTTGCTGATGTATTTGATGCAATATTAAGAGCCTGAATGCCAATTTAAAATGAAATGCTTATTTTGTCAGCGTTACATTTGTAGATACAGTATATGACAGTAGTGGCCAGGCATAGCAGTGGTTGGTAATCAAAGACAGTTGCGCTGAATATGAATATATTCCATCCGTGGTAGTAACACTGCTTCAGCTTCAACTTTTATTTTGACTGTGTGCTTGAACTACCGGTGCTGATATTTGGTGTGCTGAGATTTATATGATGTAAAATGCATCATAGCAGGTCGTCGCCATTTTGACAAAGAGGCAAAAACTTGCATCAACGAATGTCACTGGCCAAAGTGGGATTGTTGCATTAAAAAATAGTTATGTACAATTTAAAAACCTCAATGGGTAAAATTTACCCTGTGGCTGTTCTAATGTTAAACCAGTCACATACAGTTTAATGTTTAAACAGAGTAGAACATATGTATGATTTATGAAAATGTTGTGACAGGTCAAGAAAATACCACATGTACCCATTGGGTACCCTCGGCTGAGGTATTTAACAGTTAGCATTTTATTGTTTATCTTTTTCAGAATAAAGGCAAAATACAATGTGAAAAGCAAGCATTAAAAGGAAGGCATTAAAACTCCTAAATTCCATTATGGGTATGAGATTATGAGAGCTGTATGGCAGAAGTAGAGAGGAGTGCCAGCCACTCTGCGCTGAGGCACAGGAGTGGCATAGACTCTAAGTTTCAACCCTAAACCACGTTTCTGTACTGCTGGTTGATGCTGGCTTCAAGCACAAGCCATTCCGGTCATAAATTGCGGGGCGTCCCCTTAAAGTAAACAAGTCATTGCAGTACAGATGATACCAGCATTGTGCATATCTCAATAGCACAGTAAGTAAACCAGCTGAAGCCACGGCGCCTCTCCCTGTGATAAGCGCCTTCGCTCGCCTTTCATTTGAATGCCTTTGCAGTGCAGCTGATTGCCTCTAATTCCACTGAAGCATCTGGGGAAGGCGCTCATTGTGGGAAGGCAGGTCTGGGCTCTATGCATAGCGGCATGTCGGCTAAATGATCTCCAGTGGACGTGGCTTTAAATGGCGGCTAAATGACACCCGGAGCACTGCTCTATATGAGGCTCATTACGTGCCTCCCCGTTCCCGGGAGGCCTAGGGCTCAACTTCACTAACAGGAGGACGGTGATTACAACACTTTGCTCCACAATGCTCCCACCTCCTTCCCTTACGCTAACTGTTTGCTATCTCCCCCGCCTCTCTCTCTCCCCCTCCTTCTCTCTCTCTATCTCTCTCTTCTCCTACAGCCCCCTCTGGCTTGCATCTGCCCTGTGTGCCTACCCACGCCCAGCCTCTCGCTCCTCTCTTCCCCCCCTCGGTCCTCCTCTTCACCCCCCCTCCCTGGCACCTCGCGGGCGCCCGAGGCGGGTTGGCGTGTGGCGCCATGTGCCTCTTTGTCCTGCGTGCCTTCCCCGGCACTTGAAGGCAAGCGGGCCGTGAATGGCGGGGAGACAGAGCAGCGATGAATAGGCAGAATCACGACTCAAACAGCAGTCATCCAGCCAGCAGCAACAATAACAGCGGCGTGCAGAAATCACAAACCTATTTGAGATGGAATCACAGGGCAGCAGCAGATGGAATAAGCCATGATATGTGTACACATACACACACACACACACACACACACACACTCACAATGATCACATGCAACCCAGGAAAAGGCCTATGCATTTCTCTGCCAAGGCTCAATGTACTCCAAACCAAGGTGGGAAAAGATATCCTTCTCACTTCCAGCTTCCAGGAATTCTTTCTAGAAAGTTAACAAACAAACAAACAAACAAACAGAGAGCATGTTTTTCTAAAAGCATAATTGGTTGTCAGTCAGAATTAGACTCAAACATGAACTACGTTTGTACATTACACTGGGAATGTATTCAAAGGCTACTTGCAGTAAAGTCTGATTTCCACATTTTACACCGAATGTGAACTCTTGATACTATTAAGTGTTGTAATGAGGTGTTGCCATCTCCCCCAAGATATGGCCAGAACGATACAATAAAGTGTGCGGTTTAAGACCATTGTTTTTAATAATACCATTACTGACAAAACTAAATCTTCCCTGACCTTCTTTTTCTACCCAGGGAAATCACACTAGTCACGGGGAATGCCCACAGCGACAGATATGAGCACAATGATTTATTGACACTTTTCTGAAAATACATCCCACATAGTAACTTAAAGACTGGCATCATTAATTAAATTGACAATTCAACTGACAATTCAATGCCATAGGTCATATTTGTCACAGCAAACTGGTATTAGGTGATTGAGTGATTGTTTTGGGGTGGCGTGCATTGCCCCATTGTGTGGCATTGTTCACATTGTAGGCATCGATGGAATAGGATGGAAACAACAACAGAACACTAAAGAGAAGTATTTCAAGAGACTTCTTATCACTATTGAAGCAAAGGGTATTAAATTAGTTTTTAATGAGAAACTGTCCATGCTTGTATAGTTTCAACCTAAATTAACTGTTCATTCATTCATAACTACTGTACATACAGGTTATTTGCATCCCACAGCGTTTTTATTTAAAATACCATGTCACGCTGTTTCCTCTGCCCAGCTCTCCTGCCACCATAAACACTCTAACCTTGCTCTAAGTGATTTCACTTTTCAGTGGACGTGCATTTTCCTTGACAAATGACGACAGGGCTATTAAGTGCTGGCCGCTCACCAATGCCCTGTGACGGCTCGTGTCTCTATAGGAACTGCGGGCAGCCTGCAGAGCGAGCGCTGCTATTCTGACACATCTTGCCTGCAAGTGCTAAACTGGATCTGACACGCAGGGAAGAGATGGGGGTTAGGCTAGCGTGCGCGCAGGCTCCCACTTGCAGATATAACCGAGCACAACTGGTGGGCAGAAGGCAGAGGAGAAAAACACTTGAAAGCCTGTCTCCAGTCCTACTGGCTTGTTATTTACAATGCAAATGGCAACTTAGGCGCTCTCCAGCACTGTTTTAAGTGCTCATTGGGTATAAAAAAAGTGTCCGTCGCGTATTTTAAAACCTCTTTCTTTCTGTCATTATTTTAGCTGGTGTTAAGCTCTTCTTGTCAAAACAGACTTCCAGGCTTCAGGGATAGATTCCTTTTTTAATCACCTTGCATTCTCTTCTCCTTCTCTCACTGTCTCCATTTCACAGACGCACGGAGACCTGTTTAACCTGGCTGCTCTTTCATAAAGAGAGCTGATAGAACATTCCGGGGCCACTAAAGAGGTCAGCCAGTGTGTCTATTAATCTGTGCACACACCGCTGAACCAACTGACTGCTGTACTCATAAATAGACATGTAATGTGCAGTTAGCTCACAATGTCCTGGTAAGCTATATACTGTACCTGCACTATTACCAGCACATAAGATGGAGGGGTAGAAAGGGGGGGAGAGAGAGAGAGGTTAAAACAAAATATAGAAATAAAGAGCAACAAAGACAGAAGCAAAGACCAAACATAGTCTGAATAGAAGCGCTCCAACCACATAGATGTCATTGACTAGGTCAACCATCTCAAAAAACACACAGGATCCTTCAGTAATAAACTCCTGAGTCCCGGCTAAGATTCACCACTCAACACAAATCACAACAACTAAAGCCTCTTCGCCTTTAACGTCCTGTGGGAGATGATGTGCTTTATTTGCTTAGCACAAAGCTCTGCTGATTCGGAGAGAGATAAATCCACAAGCACAAAGTTTTTACCCCCGTAGGCACACACAGCAACACTACAGCTGTATCAGCAAAAAGCAGAAATTATTGCCAGGATTTCCTGTGCTTTGCTTCGACTTTGAGGCTGTTTAATTAGAAGTGGTGTTTATGTGTGCTACACTGGGCACTATCTAACATACTGGCACATTGACTGGCAAGCCACAGCGGTGCTGTCTGCACTCACGGCCAAATGGAAGCGTTGTGTATTACCGAGGCCCAGTGTCCTTGGCTTAATTAGCCACTAATCAGGCGAGCGACTCTGTGTCCGCTGCATAATGACATCCCTCACGGGCCTCGCCGTGGCAGCTTCTGAGAAACATCTGCACGGGCTCTGTTGCCCGTCGTCGTCTCCCTGCCACCGGGACCGGCGCCTGATGGATGGAGCTGATGGACGTGGACGACTGCCCACCACGGAGAAACAGACGGCTCTAATAACACGACGTATGCACACCTCCAGCTCACTCATCGTACTGTACACATTTTGTTAATGGTGAATCACAGACACAAAGATATTTTATATTAAAGGTACACTCCTGCCTGGGGTTGCCACATCTGAGTGAAATAAATAAACACATCTCGAGAGAATGGATGTGGAGGTCTGATATATTGACATCTTGACAGTATAATATTGCATCGATGTGGTATTCTTAACAGATTGAGTAAGAGTACAGGCAGCATATTCACAGTTATGTCTTTTAATTTGGAGGACATCCGTCTTTATATTCTCATGAAATATGCTTCTGTAACACCCACACACAAACATACACACACGCTAGAGAGAGGGAAAAAAACTAATGCATCCTTCCTTTGTCATTCAAAAAACATCCCAGGCTACCCAATCAGCTATTACATTAGCAATGTTCTTTCTTTGTTCCGACACTTTCCACATCATTGTCGGTTGAACATAGACTGTATTGCCAAGAGATCAGAAGAAAAATCCTTTGATTACCTCTAAGTTAATTTACCTTTATTGCAGCGCAGTAAAGGGCTGACTGGGGCACAAACAGAGCGAAGTCGATCATGCCCCAGTGTCTTCCCCTGTCAGCCACATGCCCATAGCTCTCCTCCCCTGTGCTCGGGCCTGCAACATCTCAGTTCACAGGACAGCCGGAGCAACCGGAGAGGGCGCAGACACCTCACTAATCACACCGGCAATTAGGGCATGCATCATAAAGCTCCGCTGCCCATAAAACTGCTATGGAGCTGAGTGGCTCTGCCATTTAAGCAGCCTTCCCTGGCTGCTAATCAGCCCGTATACTGGGCAGAGTGGAGGCCAAACAATCAAACCCCATCATTAACAATGGAGTTTTCAGTTGACGTGCCTGGTGTTACGTTTTCCTGTCTCCACGGACTAGTAAACATTTGCAAATATTCCTGTTGATTATGGTGCCCAGAGGTAATGAACAGATAGAAGAGGTGGACTGATAAATGCTAAAGTGTTTCAAAGTCTATATTCTGATGTTGCCATTGCAAGGCTTTAACAATAAATACATCTTTCCATTTCTTTATCAATGCCTGAGGTGACAACCAAGTAGTAGTAACTGTCATTAAGTCCATTTATTTCTTATCATAATAATCCATTATTAATTGACAATTAGAAATATAGTTAAAGTGATTGTAGGAATAATTATATTGAATGCTTATTTTAATGTAGGGAATGATTAGTCTACCAACTTATTAGTTTATATGGCTAAAAATGTAAAAAAGCAAAATGACGCATGTATAAAAGTCTTCTATTTGACCTTAACAATGTGCATGTTCCCAGCCAGATTACTTTTGTCAGTATTTATTCTTCATTTTCATTTAGTGAAAATCAAATTCCCAAATCTCTCTTGGACAATGTTTGCAAGCGTATTTGAACTTGTGTGAATAGAGTTCTTCTGCTGCTGTTTATTCTCTCTTTGGAGCCTGTAATTGTAGCTTGGCCCTTCCTCATATGGACCCAAACAGAACGCCTCTCTAATGATAACAATAAATTAACTTTTCTCTGCTTCACTGAAGACCATGCATAATTAATTGGTTTGTTGAGGAGGTACTGGTTTTGCATGACCAATATGCTTCCTGCACCAGACAGTGTGATCGGATGGTGCTGCCTCAGCTCTCTGCTTTTGCTCAATGAAAACACCACGATATCTAAATTTGAGCTTTATTTGTAAATCTTCACATTTTCTCACCAGAGCCTTTACCTAATTTGATTCTCCACGCATCACAGAGGCGGGCATTTTGAAAAGAAGCTACTGCCAGTGCATTGGATTGTGTAGGACTACCTCTACACTATGTTTGCTTTAGTAACCATTCCATGCAAATTATTTCCCCTAAACAAAATAAAGCAGCCACACCATTTTATACCCAATCATCTTCTTGTTCCTCATTAGTAAAGGAGTATACAGTATCGCTACGCACCCCTGCAGTGCTCATTTTGCTTTTTTTGCTTCCATATTCATCCCTTATCATCCAAGTCAACCCCCCTCCCTAACCCAAATAAGAGAAATCTTCATCACCTACAGATCATATTCACCAGCACCAGTGGTTTCCATCAGAGGTTGAGGGATCTATCTTCATCTATTCACATACAGTACAATGGTAAAGAGCAGTGTGTACGGTAATTGTGTGTAATTCTGGCAGATCTAGCAGGGAAGACATTTCACAAAACCACTTGAGGAAAAGGTGGCATCCTATGATTTAAAGTCAATGAACACTTGTCTAACCCATTCTACTGCAAATGTTGGTCTAAAGTGATATCATGCATTTACTAGTAATACATGTGTCTTCATTTGCAAAACTTCTTTGCAAATCCTACTTTTGGTCATGGGGGATTTCACAGACACAACACTTAGGAGTAACCTAACCCACTTATTGAGAGAAAGGCAGTTTGTCAGTTCAGCAGAAATGTCATAACATATATATCAATTAAAAGACAACCAATTAAACCCTATAAAAGCTGTCCTTAAAGGTAAGGATGTCTTCACACTTCTTCTGACTGAAGAACATTCTGCAAGAACCTAAAGCAATAGCTTGCACCTCTAGATATTAAGTATAGTTGATGGGATTCCCACCACAGTGATTGGTTTAACTGGAGCAAGCAAGCAAGTTATTAAAGCATATACCTTTACACTACCATATTCATACCATACCAAATACCCTGTTCAACATGTGCTAATGTACTGTGCATTGCCTGTTTAATCAAACTTTTACATTCTCAACTACTAAACTGTTGAGCATGTCAATATGTTTGGTTAGCTAGCCTGGTTACCAGGTGTTAGCCAGAGATTCTTAATGCCGTGACAGGCACGTGTGTAGCAGCCTACAGTGACATCACTCATGGCATGCAGGGGACACGGAGGTGAGAGACTCAGGGGCAAGGGGTTATTCCGAGAGCATATGACAAGGGTTTCAGCCACCCCAGTGATCATTAGGTCTACTGTCCCCTAAATAAATCATGGGCCGTGGATTGGATGAGATCCCGTGTCACCACAAAAGGGCCATGTCAATTAATGTTACATGTCAGACACTGGAGCAGAGTGCAAGGGGGGCGTGCTCTCCAAATCCTACCAGCGATGCCTTTACCAGTAATGCAGTTGGATCCTTTGTCTCCTGGGGGAGTCAACCCTCTGGTTCTGCCCTAACAGTAGCTTATCTCTCATCTCTTGCTCATTACCAACTCCCACTTCTAATGCAGCTGGTTTTTCACTTGTCCTTTCATCAGAACACATTGCAGGTCAAAGCATAGCAGTGATAATAGCTCTGCTATTCAATTACATCTCTTTTCTTCTCGGCCAAAGCAAGAACGCAGCCACAACACAGTTTATAAATACTTCCAGCTTATTTCTGTCTCCTAACAGGGAAGAGTGATAATAGGTTTTTTCTCCGTGGGAGGGGGTTGGGAGGTTGGGAGGACAGAAGAGAGTCTAGGGAGGGATGGTTGTGACAGAGAGAGGAGGAGGTGGGTGTTGGTGGGTGGGGTGCAGAGCTCCTGGAAGGTGAACAGACATTATTCACATACGGAACTAGGAGCAATTATTCTGAATGTGCTCCGCTGTTCTTATAATATATTCCCTCTCCTACCTGTGTCCATCACCCTGGTGCCAGCGCTTTGTTCCCACACATCCCTTTACTGTCTTCAGTCTATTTCTCAGCAGGACCCTATCCTCATCGTCTGTGTCCCCACCTCACTGTGGGGCAATATCTGCCATTGTATCTGTCAAATCATATTTGTCAAAGAGGAATGACGAAAGGTAAATCTAATTAGATAACATTTCACAAATACACTTTATTTGTGTGTTTCTTTTTTTTTCAATTTCCATTATGTGTGTGTGTGTGCGCGCGTTTGTGTGCGTGTGCATGCTTTTCCTTTACTTGCTTTTCTTCAACCTAACTTGATGCCATACACTGGTACACATGCATATTAATGTTGTTACAATTATGCAATGTTAAAAGAACTCAACTTTACAGTTGAAATAACATCTCAACAAATATATTCATCTATAATAGGATCCATGCCTCAGGGCTCCAGGGAATCCTAGCAGTGCTCAAGCAAGGGTATTTCTGATTAGTTCTAGAACTGAACAAATGATGCCTTCTATTAAAATGTATGTAAGTAACTCATTATATAAGCCAACACGTTTTTTGCCAAGCTAATTTTCGCAATGTTCCAACAGTTCACCAGCCTCCCCTGGATTTGACTTTCCCTTAATTCTCATTAAAACAATGGGTGCGCACAACATTTGAATGTGCCAACCCGCGTGTTACACATACTTGTGTGTGTTAAACACTTAAATGTCAGATAAGTATTCCTATTACTGTAAGGCATTTGCCACATGCATCAACTGCCATTTAGGCCATCATTTGAATGGTACCCACTAGACTGACCATTGTCAAGGGCAACACAATAGCCATTGATTAAGTGTTAATAGCATTGTTTCCCAGGCTAATTATCAAAGTGATGTTCGCTTGGTCTTCTTGCTCTCTAATCGACGTGCTGAATTTAAATTGTGGGGGAACCACGCCCACAGCTCACGCCAGTTGAGTTATAGCATGTACTAATTATTTCTCTGACCTCTATTGCAAGATGGAGATTAGGTTCAGTTGAAAGCCTGAGATTATTGTCCATATTTACATGGTTTGTGGGTCACAGAGGGCATCATTACACAGGTGATTGTGGAGAGATGGAACAGCAGGGGTCATATGTAAATCAAACTACATTGATGTCAGGCATTGATTATAATTGCGTTTTATTCACGTTTTTGTTTTCTGAATTATTCTACTGGCTCAATCATGTGGTAAGTACAATTTCAAAACCAAAAATAAATTTCAAAAAGTAAATTTTACAATTTCAAATGCATTGGAACAGGATTAGTAAAACTACACAAGTTGATCATACTACCTTGGAATTATCTCTGTCTGTCTATCATTACTGTAGTCACTGGAAAATAAATGGCCTTATGTTTGGTTTACATCATTAAATCCCTGGCTCATGCATGTTCAGAGTAAATACTGATCCTTTGTGTTGACACCATCATAACACCATGCAAATGTACCTGTGAGCAGTGATTCCAGACAACAAACATCAGGGAACACATTTATATATGGTGTGATCAAAGAAAAATCCTGAGTTGAAAATACCATTACATGACTGGCAGTGGAAGTGGAAATGGAAATACGCAAAGACTTTAATGGTGAACTGGCAGCCTTTTCCTCACACTGAGTGCCAGGGAGGCAACATGTTTTTATTCACAGGAAAAACAAGACTGACAGGCTTGGAGACACACAGCCAGACTCCAGCCTTGGCTGTGCACTTTGAATTCAGGAAATAGCAACTGGTGTATTTCTAAATGTCTGAATGTTCGACACTCAGACCAAAGTTTGAGCATGGACCTATTACAATCTGCAAGATGCCTAACCCATAACTGCAAGCTCCCTGTAATAGGTATCTGCGAAATTACCAAATTTGACATTATACCCATGTGAATAAACCAGGAAGGA
The DNA here is from genome assembly GCA_025399855.1 of Forbesichthys papilliferus. Lineage (NCBI taxonomy): Eukaryota > Metazoa > Chordata > Actinopteri > Percopsiformes > Amblyopsidae > Forbesichthys > Forbesichthys papilliferus. Next base: position 35,310 of record JAODOY010038096.1, read on the forward strand.
CTATTTAGAACTATGTAATTATTAACTTTCTCACTAACTTCCCGTACCTACACAGCAGCTGAAACATTGTGTTAATCAGTGGTCTAGGTTTTACACCGCCGGTGTTGAGAAACCCCCCAGGTGCATTTATCCCGCCTTTGTTGTAAGGAAGTTCTCATAGTCTGTTTGCCAGGTTAAATGTGTGTCAAATAAAAGATTAAAAACAACTGCATTCAGAGTGCTCAATAAAATGGCAACACGGTATATACAGCTATTATTTTATGGACTATAAACAAACCGCAGAGAGCCTAGAGGAACAAACCTTAAATCGATTTCTGTGTCTGAAAATAGAACCCACACTGTGTTCCAATTACCCACTGTAATGTTCCTGGAATGATCCACTTAAACAACAATCATTTGCAGTGATGATTCAAGTTTCTAATCCACTTAGCATGCTTCATGAAATGCCCAAATGTAAGACAAGTGAAAATCACCTACTGTATAGACGCATAATGTGGCATGGATTTAGTCAATTTAAGGTGATAGTAGTCACTGTGGATATGATTATGATTGCATTTAAATATAATCAGCTTGTTTATTGTAGGGTGTATGTATAGCCTAAAGGAGATTTACAAATATATTTTAGGCTAGACATTGAAATGTCCAAATATTGATAAACACAGTATAACGCAGTCACGGCTTCTGATAATGAAATTAGGGAGGGCTATTGTTTTGGTGACCCATTCAATAGCTTAGGTAAATTAAATATTTCTAAGTAAATAATTTTAGAGAAAGCTTGTAAATCAAAACAAAATAACCTCTTCCACCGTCAGAAGCTCTGCCCACCACACACTGAAAACAGATAGCAAAGGCTAGTTATTGTTGTGTGGTGCGACCTGCACCACTTTGTTAGTGTTACTATTCACAGAGCCAGGGCTGTGTATAGGCTACAAACATCAGATTTTATCCAGCACAAAGATCAGGCAGCCAGAAGACCAGTGAGATATCCAGTACTGTAGCCTATTGTCAATTTGGCTTACTTTAAGTCAACTAGCTATTGTCACACTGGATTGTAGCCTACCTATTGTCACCTCATAGTGCCATTCCACTAGCCCACCCCCTAGATGGCAACATATAGGCTAAACTAAACAAGCAGAGATGCCTGTTTTATTAATCAAATAAGTGTCTTATAATGAGGGCTACAAAACACACTAATGAAAACAAATGTATTCATAATAGTCTGATTCAGTTGTCATGTTATTTTAGGTGCAGCAAAATGCACAATCTTGCTCTCTAAAGATTGCAGTATCCGGTAGTAAGCTATAGTCTACGGCCACCTTGGTTTGGCGTCTGTTTAGATATTGTTAAAAAATGTTATGGAAAAGCACATTTGCATACACACTAGACAATCCTAGAACATCCCTGGTATAACATGAAAACGTTTAAATACCCAAATGTGTGTGTGCACATGCGTATGTGAGTATGAATTTATACTTCTTGTACTGTGTTGCATTCTTATTCACTCTGTTTTCACTGTGTTCATTACACAAGTTTTGTCCCCAAGAAGCAGCTCCAATAGTTAGTCATGATATGCAGATCGATTAATGTGAGACCACACACACACACACACACACACACACTTTGTCCAATGCCAGTCCTATTCATGTGACTGTAATTAACATTCACAGGAACAGATGTAGCGCCAAGGTCGGGAAGAAACGCTCGTGAACCCCAGTGCCTCTCTCCCTCACCTCCCTGACACATCAGCCCATTAATAAACCCTACAAAGAGGTAAGAGGACACAGGCCACACCTCCATCAAAGCGCTGGGTGTAAAACACTCTCCAGTTGAGCGTGTGTTTGTGGGCGCGCGTCACGGTGTTATCCGTGCTCGTCTGCATGTGTGCACATGTCAAGCATGTGGTACGAGACACCCCGAGGGTCCCCATGCCAACCAGCCGCTAAATTAAACCTCCGCCCACCTTTCAGGCCATTCCCATCTTTACTCCAACACTCCCCACCCCCACCTACCCTCCTCACACACACACACACACACACACACACACATCCACTTCAGCCCCAACCCAGACGAAAGCCGGGGCAGCATTCAAAAGCACCACTCCCAGAAGCCCAGTGCAATTGCCCTGTTATTGTCCACTCATTCTCTGCTCAGCAGGAGGGAGAGGTGGGGGCTGATGGCTCCCTGCATCCCGACTATTGGATTTTAATGGCAGGCTTTAGTAATAAATTCCGCTCTTACCTTGACAACCACAAACAGGGGACTTTGTTTGCATTGCATTGAGGAGTGTCTTCAGACTAATCACTTTTCAGCTTGATTACTTTTGTTTGACTTGTGGAACCCGAGAGATGATAATGGATGAATAATGTTAGTTAAATGTGCTGTTATCTAAAAGCTTTTCGGAGAGCTCTTAATATGAAACGTGTCTAATATCACCTGATTTAATTTACATGTATGAGTTAGTCACCAGTACAGATGGTAGCTTATTTTAAAGATACAATACAGAACACTGTAGGTTTCTGCAATCATGACTGACCATATTGGCTAACCTGTCTGAGCACATTTAGCTTAAGAAGCCACACACTTTAAGGTGTGGTAAGATAATTTTGCCAAATTCATCTGATATTCCCTGTTTCTACACAGCCCTGCTGTAAATGGGAACACAAACAAAGTGGTGCAGACCGCACCACACATCACTATCCCAGCTGTGGTACACATCTAATTTGGGGGGCAAAGCTTCTGATGCGGCCCAATATGGTATTGAAGGCAGAGGTGTTTTTGTTTTGATGAATATAAATCTTTCTCCAGCATCACTTTAAGTTCATGTTTGACTTAGCTGTTGGCCTATAGCCAACAGAATTTAGGTTTTTTTCCTGAAAGTAAAACGTGTCTGCATCTGGCAATGAAATCTAAAATGACAGACAGCCACATAGCAATTGTTGTTGGAGAGAAATTAGCCATGCTTCAGACTAGCGGCTCTATACACAGCATGCTTCCATTAAAAGAGTAGTACAGTACACGCTGAGCCAAAATTCCAACCTTATCCACAATTTGCGGTCAAAGGTTTTTAATGTCAGTCCCTCTGCACAAGATTTGAATATGTTGCCATCAGAATATGATTTGGAGTGTGAGGCTAAAAGAAGGTCTAAGTCAAAATGGAAGTATTAAATTTGTGATTTTTCTGGAGAGACATTTGATACCTTTAAAATGACAGTTAATCACAGTTTATTACCGTATAACTTTAGCAACTAATTAAAGATTCATGGCTCACACTTTCTAAGATACTAGGCTCATATTTTGCTATTTAATGCTCTAACCAAGAGCCTATTAAAGACATAATGTTATACAACCCTAGCAGACAAGTTAACACCAGCATGAAGGTTTGTCGCAATAATTACTATATCGCCTTATCGTGCGTTATATGGAAATAACCACAATAATTTTTCTGACAGCAATAATATTGTATTTACACACGTGTTGCTGACATAAGTTAAAGTGCTGCGCTGCTCCTGTGCCTCTCTCTCTCTCTCTCTCTCTCTCTCTCTCTCTCTCAATCATACACACACATGCACAGAGCAGACAGCAACAACAATCATCAATGCAATCAGCAATTGGCCTCAAGGCCAATGATTATTGTATTGTTTAGCTAAAGGTATTTTTCGTTACATTTAGAAGAAAAATGCAAAAATACACCATTTGTTTTATTTGCTTCAAGGTTTGTAGCCTACCTACTTTGCTAAGCAATGAAGCTGGTGTAACCAATCACGAACGAATAAATAATGTCACACGACAATAGCGGAACAGAGGTGCGTTTAGAATTAGTGAACATTTTTCCATTTGCTTGAGTTTGCAGCAAACTGTTTAAGGAAGTAGTTCTCAGCAAACACACATTGACGCTGGACGAAGGGTGACAGTTTCAAGCTAATATGTTTGAAATGTTTACACAAAAAGTTCAACATTCAAGGTCAAAGCAAACATGTTCGCTAATTCTGAACTCACCTCATCATGTTGCTGCTGGTTAAAATATCTACCGGTCTACAGAAAATATGGAATATGTTGCTGCAATCCTAAATATTTATAGTAAGTTAACATTTTGCCATTTCTTAATGATAACAATTTGAGTTTGATTTAGGAGGCACACTACTTACCCACATAGCCTATATCTCCCAAACATATGACCCGCGTCACTTTCATCCTAAAATACTGGATTATGTTACTGCTCCGTCTGGACAAAATCATGGTTGCTGATGTAGGGCATATCAATACGTAATTCACAACCAACCTTGACCACGACAGTGTGTTGGATGCTTGCTTTGAATATACAATGTTTCCCGTGTTTCAGTTTAACTTCTCCTTGCTTCCCTGGTCGACTCCTTGGATTAGACATATATAGTCATTCCACCCTTGATATTCTTGTCTACCCTTCAAATGACAATAATATAGTTTATTGCGATTATTAATCGGCCAACAAAAAAACAGTTATAGTGACAGGCCTTCCAGCATGCATTGTGGTGTACAGCATTAGGTGTGTTCTGAATGGTTCCTGACCACTGTCCACCCTATAGGCCACCAGCCTCATTAATCACACTCCTACACATGACATGGAATAATTACCCTTTAAGAAAGACACATACCGACACACTCCTACACACACACAGTATATATGTAAAAGGTATGCATGAATTAATTGGATTTACATGTAGACAAGAGACAGTATGGTATGAATAAACAAAATGCAAGGCCATTATATTGTATAATGTATGAACACATACCCACATACACAAGGAGCACATATTCTTACACATAATGTATGTCAGTATGCCACCTCCCCCACCGACACACACACACACACACACACACAATACATTTCAAGGGTAGAGACTGGTGTGTTTGGAGGTGTTGGGCAGGTCATGGATCCCTCTTGCCCGGGGAGGGAGTCAGTCTGCCTAGGCATGATGAAATCCTCCACCTGTCCTCATTCATCAAGCTCACCACATATTCATTATTATCTCAAACCTTCAGACTTACAGCAAAGGACACACACACACACACACACACACACACACAAGTCTACCTCCGGGAGCAGTCTTTCAAATATGACTATAAAGTCACACTACAATACACTTGCATACAGCATGCACACAAAAATCAGCAACTAAAAAGTGTTTTTTAGAGGATGTCTACATCTTCAGCTCCTACTTGCTAGCAATGTCCCGTCTCAGACTAGACAATAAGTTATTGCTTTGTGAGGACGCTCAAGAAGCCCTCCACACACACACACACACACACACACACACACACACACACATGCGAGCACACATTCCCCCTGAGCCTGTCCTTAATTGGGAGGAGATCATTAGCTTGTGTTTAGCTTTCTAATCTTTTTTTAAGCATTTCATAATAAGACTGAGACTGGCTCGTGTCCTTCGAGGGCCCCCCTGGAAGCCAGCACGACAAGATTAAGAGACCTCTAAATGACATGAGATTTCCCCCACTTTAAACAGACACTGCAGTCCTACTCTGGTTGGCTCTGACACCCGTCACACAGACTCCACGCAAAGCGACCAATGTCCAATTACAACGGCCTGGAAAAGATTAATGTGTCATTATCTTGCCGTCCGCAGCCACACGTTGGGCCAATTAAGTATGGGGGGCTTCGCAATGCGCCGAGCCCGGACAAAAGAAACGCTCCCCTGCGCCACCCAAGGCAAAACCCAGAGCGAAGGAAGCGTCAGCACTCTGCCAAGGCAGTGGCAGCCACAATGTCCGCGACACTTAATTGATCTTCATTACGTTAATTACGCCTGTGATGTAGACCACGCAATGAAAAACGGGTCACGCCACCGAGCGAGTCTCTCTGAGCGCGTCCAGTTATCTGCCGACCTTGAAACTAGCCGGGAAAGTGATAACATTGTGAGAGTGTGTGTTTATGCGTGCGTGTGCGTGTGCGTGTGTGTAAATGCTCAACTCAAAAGCTCCAGCTTCACCACACAGTCGTAGCTTCGAGAGGCTGAAGGCTATCTGCGTGCTGCGTGATGCGAAATGTCAAACCATTCTCTCACCGTTTTCCTGCTTATCGCCTTATAGCATCTATTGGCCACGACACAGCGGGCACTCTTGGCCTTGCCTGAACTCATAGGGAACTACTTGTCGAAGCCCATCCTCGTCAAAACCCACAATGATTTTGTTTGGGCCCACGCATGCACACAGGCACATGTGTATTTGTATGTGTGCTCTGACACAGTGTGCGCGTGTGTGTGTTTGCGATCTTGTCCTGTCCAGCCCAGTGCACGGATGGCTGCGCTGTCAGCATGCGTGACTCTGCCCTTGTGTCTGAATAAACACCATCTGAGTTGTCTGCTTGTGTAGAGTTGCTGTCAGGGCCGGGCCACTTTGTGATCCCGGGACTCTGACCCCTGTCCCGCAGGAAGGAGCTGACCCAGACAGAGACTGTGGTGACGGGGTGTCTCGCCCGTCAATCCCTGGGGCGATACTACTCCAACGGCCTGTCACCCTGCGCTGTATGGAAATGAGACCGGGCGGCTGGTGCAATGAATGGTCGCTACGGAGGTAGGATCAATGTGCTTTAGCAACATGCTTTATCATGTTGGGCCGATGGTCCCCCACCTCGTATGGCTCTATACACTTTTCTAGCTGCAGGATAATGGAATATTTCAGATGAAGAACCATTATTAGCCCTTAGATGTGAAATGTTTGTTGCTAACACTTAATATCCATATTCTAAATGGTTTGAATGTTAGACATTATACAGACCTTTGTCTTCTCGATAATTTAGGATTATTGGTCACTTCTAACCAATTTGTAAGTCATAGATTTGCTCTTTCATTAGAAAATCAATAAACATTGAAGTCCATCATATAGAGATTGTTAGGTCTATCTTATTTCCAAAATGTCAAAGAAAATCATTTGATTTTGTGTGTGGAGGGTAAATTGACTGTCTTTATGAATCATATTACTGTAGGCCTATTTTATTTGTTGGCACATGGATGATGAAAGTTAAAGTCTATGTGAGGTATTTATCAAGTATTAAGAAAAACTAACGGAAGCTAACCACAAAATAATGAGAAATGGATGATGTTCCATCACAGTCTCGCCACCCTGCATCCCAAACAGTATAGAGATTATAACTCATAGTTTAAATACACACGCCTACCCATAGTCCCTACAAAGTGAGACAAGCCAATTAAGTACATTATTCAAACAAAGGTAACACTGTCACTAGACAGACCGTTATTGCACTTGACTGCATGGGTGATAGGAGAGTTAATTGCCTATTACATCTAATGAGAGTTTCCTCAAATCGATTGCCACTGCTTTCTCATATGCCTTTCATACTGACATGTGCACGAAAGCACAGATGCAACTGATTTCATTTGAGATGTGTAAATGATCCCTCCATATCCCAGTGCAATTAGATTCACTCTAACAAGCCAGTGTGTTGCTATACTGAAACAGTTGGATTGTATTCCCTTCACTTTCTGTGATGTCCTTTTGGAGGCTATAAAATGCATGCCTGTGCTTCAGCCCAACATGCCTGCCCACTGCGCATCATTTCTATCAAACGTATCATGATAAGTGGAGGTAGCTCGCTGTCAAGTATTACACATAGTGCTTGGAATATTGGCACATTGTTTTCCGTGTGGAGGCTTTCCAACGCCATGGCCAATCCCTACAATAACATTTGAGGACCAATGTTAGCCAGCAAATCACGCATCTGGATTCACAAACACACACTCCATGTCAGTGAATCCCGTCTGTGTGTTCTCTTTCTCAATCTGTCTCTCCCAGGATCGGGGATTCTGAATAGGATCACTTTTGGAGTTTGGTGCCGTTACAGAGTGAATGCACTTTTAACATGACAGATGATAGAGGATTTAAGGACATGGTTTAGTGTGGATAATGTTTACCATGATACAGGATTTATTCACCTTCTGTAGCTAAGTTTAACTTAACTCACCAGCTCAATGTGACCATTTCCATCCCATCTGCCTGAGCTTCCACAGAGTAATGTTGTCTTGGTGAGGTAGCACTGTGCTCCCGTTTTAAGATGTTTTGTACATTTCTCTTTAAATTTTACCATCTCAAGTCGCACACAGGCTAACCTTGACTTTGTCATAGAGGGCGTGGTTGTCTAGAAGCATCCGTCTTTCCAGTCGGGCAAATCTCCTCAGGTCCCTTTCGAACTGCTGAGAGTTAATCAACAGTATTAATTAGCATGTGTTTATGTATGCATGCACATTTCACTGGTGTGTACATAATTACTCTTGCTAGTCCATAAACAAAGTATGGATTCCTTCAAGAAATATTACATATATTACATATAATATTATATAAAAATGATACAACTTCCTATAGGTTATTTTGATGGAAGCATTGTACACTTTCACACTAGCAGAAATGATTAACAGCACTACTCTGATCTTATCATTCCTCCTCTTCTTCTTCTGCGTGAGCACACTCTACAGTAGCTGCAGCATAATAGTCACTTCTCTACCCTGGAGCCAGTCCATCCCAGGAGAGCAAAGGCATAGCGGTCCACAGGTGGTGACACTATGTCCACACGCACTGCCCTCCAGCCCCTGCCATCGCCCTCCTCTGCATGCAAACAGCCGTCCACTTGGCCCGCCTCCAGCCGCACAATCAGGAAACACTTGGGAAAGTGGTCCATGGCCTCGAACCGTAGTGTGGGCAGCTTGCTTATGTCGTAGGTGGAGGGCTGGTACTCGCAGTAGAACAGGATGCCCTGGTGGACAGAGAGTAGAATGACACATGGACTGTAAGTATGTTGTATAGTAAACCACAGCAACACTTATTTATATTATACCACGGTCATTAAATGCAATGCAAATTGTCTTTTTGCTATGTTTGCTATACATGTAAAAGTATCCTTTTATATTGTTGTATGTACTACAGTACATACAGTATATATCCTGTATTATGTTTACTGTCTTTGTGTAATTTCATGTTGCACCTTGGTCCATGAGAAACTAAATGTAATTCAGTATGCAAGGAGGATATATATCTATATATACAGTTGCAAGAAAAAGTATGTGAACCCCTTGGGATTACGTGGAGTTTTGCATGAATTGGTCATAAAATG
>JAODOY010038097.1:0-10282 GCA_025399855.1 Forbesichthys papilliferus
ATTTGAGGAAAGAGTGTGAGTTTTCATAGAAAACATGAAATTGTCTGGGTGACCCCAAACTTTTGAACGGTAGTGTATATCCTGTCTGTCTGGTCCCAAATGACAGAAGAGTTAATATAGTTTAAGTCACAGAACATTTTGAAGGTCCCATATACAATATTATATTTAAAACATCAATATTGAAGCGAATGACTCTTTTCAATGTAAATATGTATTGTATTGTAAAGATGTAGAGTATTGAGTCCTGAGCAGACGTCACACTCCCTGTGTGTGGAAACGTATAACTGCAAAGGCACCTTGAACATAACTAAGTATTGTAGCTTTATGTATTTGAAATATATATATCTAACTAAGAAATATTATAATATAATAGTATAACAAACTGCACATAGCCTCCTAGGACTGGAGGGCAAAGGTCATTAACCTGCAGCGTCCTGCGATGGGTGTGTGCGTGCATGTGTGCGTGTGTGTGGCTGTGTGAGTGAGTGAGAGATTGCCAGCGTGCCTCTGAAGCCCTCACCCTCCCTATAATGTGTACCCGTATTGACCTGCCGGTGCCTGCAAAGGCCATTCGATGGCAGGTGGTGTCTTCAGGTTAATAACTGATACAGTAGATTAGGTGAACTTCATTCACGATGACTATATGTTTAATGTATAACATATTGTAAGCATCAATTATGTACCCCTAATGCTCTTTTTGTAAGCACACTGTCAGTGCTGCTTCTGTTAGCTGGTGTAACCAGACCTAAAATTCACTTCGTAAATAGGGTCTGGAGTCATTGCCTCTTACTTGATGTAGACCTTTGGTTCATTTTGAAACCAAAGGAAACCGGACAGCCCTTAAACCAATCGGCATTGCTACAACTGTTTTAATCACTTCAGCAAGCTCTACCACCATTTCAAAGCATGTTTGACTTCAACGTCATCTCACTAACCCACCCTGATTGGTCCGCCAGCAGTGTGGCTGTTAAAACGTTAATGTTAAATGGGTTTCCAGGCCAGCATTCTGTGTGCATTTTACAATCAGTGCATTTTTAAATTCCTTTAACCTTTTTCTGTACATTTCTATTAGTGATTACACTGAACCACATTTCCTTACCCACCCAACTGTGAAGTTTCTTTAGTTAAATGAGTACTTAATCTGCAATTATTGACTAGCGGGGGAGAGAAAAGAAAATCTTTGAATATATTTATGCAAAGTAGGCCTGTTTGTTCTTTGATTTGAGTATTTGCATTACAATGGTTGCCTTATCAAATATTTGCCTTTTAGCTTGTGACTGTTGTTCAACAATGCTGCACTAAGACACTTTCTTTTTAACTTAATTGTATGTGTTCAACATTATACAATATTTTGCCATTGTCTAAAAATTATGAATTAAGGACAAAATTCTGTTTCACACAAATATATAACATATTGTCTTTTTGACTACCAACAAATTCAGTCCCAGTTATCAGGAAGATTAGATGCATAAGAAAATAAGATGATGTGGTAGACATATTTGTAACTGTCAGCTAAAAACATAATATAAACATCGATCTTGTCTTTGGTGTTGATGTAATATTTAGAATAGCATCTAATTAAGCATTGTTTGTGACAAAAAACAAAAAAACAGCAATATTGTTATTCTGGAGACCTGCAGAGCCTAGCTTCTGCAATAGAGCAGTACCTCAAACTGCAGGTCAGGTGGTGAAGTTCATTCAAGATTCGGATGTTATCTTAATTCAAGTATTTCAATGTTCTATTACTTATACACTTTGATTTCTTCTAATAAAATGCATCAATAAAATGCATACAATATTAACTGCTGTTAAAGTTGTTAATAGGCCCAGTGTATTGAATGCTCTTGTATAGACCTACAGTAGCCTGTCATTGCTTGCAAACCACCTCGTTCATACATTTCAGGGGGTCATGGGTTGAAAATGTTTACTGCAATTAACTCAGACTTTGTCGGACTTTGTCTTTTTTTTTATACATATACTGTATACTGTAAAAGGTGAGTACAGCATACATGTCCTACAGCGAGTAATGACTGGAACATAGTGCTCAATATGCTGTATGTGTGGTATTAAACAGTGACCTGCAGCTTCAGGGCTCTTTAATGATTCAGCTCCACTCCTTTAAGAGTATATGTGACTTGAGAAAACTTTGACTACGGTACAGTATATCCCCTATATTGATCCTCAATGTAAATGCTGTTGAGAGTCACTTTGTGTGAAGGTTGGAGGAGTTATACAACTCTTTAGAAGTATCCTTCTGCACTAGTGGTATCAAGGAAGTGCTGATGTTGGCACGGTTTCCCATTCTCCTTCAGGCCATTTTCTCTAACCTTTCTGGACCATATGTAGTTAGTGAGCTGAACAATGATGGGAAGGAACAGTCCAGTTGATATGTTTCTATTACAAAAGGAAGTCTTTCTGACTCACGCTTTTAATGCAGCTATAAGTCAAGGACAAAACTACATCAGGGCTTGGTTTTGGGTTCTGTGATGGACATTATTTCTGTAAAGCATGCTGTAGTGTAAGCTCCACTGTACAATGTTTGTACTGTTAGAGTTAACCCTCTATTAAATTAGTTAATGTTTTTGGCCTAGTCTTTTAGAGGGCTTAAACGGGATTCTTTCCATTTATATGGATATTTAATAAATAAAACAGACGAGTAAAGCTCGTGTTTGGCGGTACATGTTAGTTCAGTTCCTCTGCTGCTTGTTAATATCAACAGCGACATAAACCAGCCAGCCAATGCTTCTTTTATAGGCCTCAAAGGATTTGGGAAATTAAGACTGAGTTTTGCGCTCTCTCATCACCATCATTATTGCTGCCGCATTCACTGCAAATAATGTAATGTAATGTAATGTAGGCTTATTAAAGTACTTGATGTTTGGGATTATGCACACGGCAGACATGTAAATGTTACCGAGTGTTATTGTCCTGCATTAAAGCTTTACATCTTATATGATTGCCATAATAGGATTTCTATACTTTCTGATATAATATAATGTACAAAGATAGAAATGTTTTTATTGATGATAGTTTTCTTGCTATAGCCTACTGTAGGGGTTTGCAATTATGTTTGGCCTTGGGACAATATATTTTTTGACTATAGGTGGCGGGCCAGAACATAATCAAAGGCATCAAAATCACAGTCAGTCTCGACCTCAGATTGTGGTGTTTCAAGCAAGTTTGTATAGATCAGTAATTGGGGACTGAGATGTTTTACACAACAGAGACTTTATATAGATGTATTTTAAAGTGGCATATTATAGATTACAGATTTTATAGGATATAAATATGGTGAGCTAAACTTCAGATTATCAAAATAATACGGGGGGCCAGATTAGAACGCTGGCGGGTTTGGCCTACGGGCTGCTGAATCAATATAAATTGAGATTTTTCAACATTCTCGTTGTTTAGCCTATTTGTTCCTGATTGTGATCATTGTCGACTGAGTGAGTGTTTTTGTCGACTAGTCTGAGTAAAAAGTTTAAAATGACTGGGAAATTGTAGTCATAATTAGTGTAGGAACATCCCTATTTAGATCAGTTTACATTGTATTTACACAGATGTGGTATGTTAAGCAAGAGTAAAACCCGTAATTGTTTTATTTTGTATAGGCTTTTATTTTGTGTTTGTGACATCTGGCATTGACATTTGGCATTGATGTAGGCCTGAACATTTAGCTCACTTTGTACAAAATATCGATATATATCGTGTACCGGTATTCAACATAGATATATCGGGATATGATTTTTGGTCCATATCGTTCAGCCCTAATCCACACAATTATTGTACATATTTTATATATACTGTATGTCTGTATCCCCTTTCTTATTAGAATTTCCAAAAAGTATACAGTATATCCTAATATAAAAATAGATACAATGATATCTAGATACCCTCCTTATGCCAATGACGCAGAGAAAGTTAACGCCTATTCTGATGTTGTTTGCTCTATGGGGAAAGTCATGGCCTGCCTGTGCTGTTTCATAATGCTGTAAATTGTTAAGAGTTGGCATGGTGCAATGGAGTAGCAGACATATTTGAATTGGCATAGAGGCCATATGGTTGTGTTAAAAAGCTTTTCTCTATTAGCTTTAGCTACTGTACAGCTATGCTGCAGTCCAGCTGTATAACAGGGCTGTGCTTTCGACTCAGCTCAGCAGGCTTGTAAATCTCTCAATGTTTTTCTATAGGTTTTATAAGAAGAACATGATTGCATGTGCTAAAGCTCCTATACAAATAAGATTGCAGTGTTAAACCCTCTGCTCTTTATCTTCCTTCCTTAATATTATCACTAACATTCTCCATATCGTAAAATTACCTCACACGGAAGGTTCTGTTCCAAACGCTGACTGCACCATTCAGCTTCATCTCTGGTGATCTTTAGTACTTTAGTTACAGTAAAGTTACAGTCATTTAAAGCAGTCAGTACTAATGTACTGTAGTGGTGTTTAAGGAAAAGTTTGGAACGTTTTGCCCTAATGTCAGGAAAATGTAGCCTGTGGTCCAGAAATGGATTAACACTAGTGTACTGTTTGTGAATGCTTATATTATCTTCTTATGACCCAAGAATGGCGGCGGTCGTTACCCTCCACCGCTTCAACTCTACCCCATCTCAGAGCCCGTATATCTCTGGATTTTGCCGAGGCCTGGCACACTGTGACAAGTGTCCAATTGCTTTTATTGGTCGGTTTGACACATTAGCCCTCCTCATCCTCTCCTGGCAGTCCACGGGCATCGCGTATCATTATTTCAAATCCAATGTCCAACGACTGTATACCAACCTTTAGTCTGACTGTTGTAACTACCTCCCAAACTATCTGACGTGTTTAACTGAAGTGTTCTTATTATTTAGGTTACTTTTGTTAGGCTAGATAAGTCTCCTAATGTACTGCTTAGGTGGGTTTAACCCTTTGTTTCTCACGGCTACTGTATCTCGCCGCCCTCCCCAAACAACAAGCTTATTCTTTCACATGTATTTATTTTCCACACTATTTGTATTTGATTTGTAACCTATATTTCAAAAAATGCTTGCTGCTGCAAATGTCTTTGTCTTTATATTTGTTTATTTACAATGGAAGATGTCCTTGAGTGTCCTCAAATAAAATGTATTGTTATTATTAAAATGTATTATTATTATTCTCCATTCTATACTTATCTACTGTCTAACAGTACATGGCTCTAGTCTGTGTCTGCCCAGAGATATGAGATGTTTGTGGAAAGTCAGTAGGTCTACTTCTTCCTAATGTGCTCTCACATTCACATTTTGGAACCTACTATTGTGTATAGTATATATCACACTTGGCTCCTTCCTGAAATTAATATTTAGACTTTTGTGGCTAAATTCTCACAACCCAGAGGCCAATATACATTTTAATTTCTTACATCTAATTGGATGAGACAACATCAGCGTATTGCCGGTGTGCGTTCTCTCCTGATTAGAAAGATTGCACAAAGTTGATAAGCAATTAGCCTGTTAATGGTATTTTGCGTCGTGTCAAGCCCAGATCTCATTTGAAAGGCACAATGTAAGCTATTATGTCACCACTGTTCGACCACAGTGCTTCATGGGAAGTGTTTCTGTTCAGCTGAGTTGGCCATTACAGAGTATCCTAAATCAATATGACTTACTGATTAATCAAATGCACCATTGTTTCTTTTATACGTACCAGTGTAATAAAGAAGTAAACCGTTAAGAGAAAAGATTCCTTTGCAATTTATTCTGAGTTTATGTTATACAACCGTTCCTCTTGACTGCTGTACTTAACTGCTGTACTCACATTTGTCGCGGTTCTCCATGTTCTTTTTGCTCCAGTGGTTATACTACCCCTCTGCTTCACAATTAAATTTCAATCGGGTTTGGCCTCTCTCTTCAAATTGAGATGTTTATATGTAGCATTTTTAATCGGGTTGGGCGTTTAACCACATTCTAACCGGAATAATATGGTCCACGTACACGCAGCTAACGTTTCCAGCCTGTTCCCTGTCAGTACCGCTGCCTGTTCTTTACCTGTTGCCGAACTCTGCCTGAACCCCGACATATTTTCCATCCTGTTCTCTCTTGGTACTTCTACCTGTTGTTTTCCTGTTGGGGAACTATGCCTGCACCCTGACTACCATACCCTGAGCACACGTGTTGCTACTTTACCTCAGCGTTTTGCATCCTGCCGTTGTAGGTTTTGGGTCCACCCCGTCAGCGACCATATCAGTATTGTTCCTGTTCTATTGTAATACATTACATGTATCTATGTCACCATGACATGATCCAGTGGCCTACATTCCATGGGATTAGTCTCAATTCTTTGGCAGCACAGATCGCATGCCATTAGCATTTATCACAGGCCAACCTCACAATGCTGCTCTTTGCGAGAACACACGATGCCAATGAAGGGGTGCATGTCCATGTCTAAGTACTTTAATCATCAGTGGGATAACATAGCTTATCACTGTGGTGGGAATGGTGAAAGTCTAAAGATGGCTATATTATATACTATTATATACTGCTCTACTGTAAGCTCCAATGCTGCCACTCAGAGGATACTGATGGTATACTCAGACCACAACACGTTTTAGGATGTTACAGCTTCGCCGTGGAATCTATCAGATGATACGCTAACACAATTTGAATTTGGGGAATGGAAGAGGACGAAAAGGGCAATGCACTTGTTGACTTGTGGCCAGTAAAACGTAGGCTACAATAGATACACAGTTTTCCTTTGGGCCCACAGGACTGAGAGGCATTTAGTCCAAGAGCTACAGTAGCGAATACCTTTTACTGTTCTGTCGTTTTTTTTAGGAGAGAGAGACAGAGAGAGAGAGAGAGACACAGAGAGAGAGAGAGACAGAGAGAGAAAGAGAGAGGTGGAGAGAGGAATGTATGAGGTGGGAGGGAGGTTGATCTGCTAGTCAGAGAGCCACTCTGTCCAGAGTGAGTTTTCACAAGACTGAAGGAAAGTGGATAGAATTCCATCCTTCTCCCCTCCCTCTGGCTCTACTCAGCTCTCTTCTACATGGATGGCTGCCGCTCTGAGAGACCAGCACCTGCCTGCCTGCTGCCAAGCGGAGCTGCAACACAACAGTCAGACTGTAGCAGCAAGTAAACATTCCACTCTCACACACAGCAGGTGAGATTGGCTGCCCTTTGAAATGAAGAAAGGAGACTTCATGGAAACGATACTGGACTTTACTGTACTTCTGAGATGTTTGCATTGAGTTTTCACATTGATATAATGGTGGGAGAGAATTTGACAATGGCGTTATGGTTGTCAGAAAAGCGTGCTGACTTGTGATGCTTGTCAGATGCTGATGGCTGTGGGTGTGCGTGCGTGCATGCAGGTGTGTGCTTGTGTACTTGCCAAAGTTAACTGTACAGTTTCCCACATGCTTCATGCAGTCCTAGCATTGCTAAAGAGATTATTACCCTCCCGAGCTTGTTGTGTCTGTAGGTCTGGACCTTGGACTCAGAGCTGCATTTGTGCAGCACTATGAGAGATACTAATTGGTAGAGAAAGTATGTTTGGGAGTGGAGTTTAATTGTTTCTAATGCAAGAATAGCATTCTAAGCTCAGAGAATAGGCCACTAAAAACCTGACTAAAATTACAACAAGGTTTACTTTCGGTTTAGGCTGCTTCAAATGATTTCCATAATTCTCAGTCTGGTCCTCACCCTAGATATGCTATTATTGGTATTCTGCAGGAAACGGTTCTACAGTAACACGACTTATTGGAGACTTGGAGGAGCTTTTGTACAGCCAATTAAAGTATGTGATGAATGGTGATATCCCCTTGCATGAAAATTGCTTTTAATTTGTCCAGATGGCGTGTAGCACAAACCCCATTCTTTATTCATTTGTGACTACATGCTTGCAGGTTTACAATGACACTGCTACAGTATGCAAACACACATGAAGAAATGCTCTCCATTCAAGTCCATTGGAATAAGACGTGCCTTGTCATTCTTGCTCTTCCTTGTTGAAACACTGATATTCTGACCTACGTATTATTTATTTCCTGTGCTATGACGTGCAGGCATGTGTGAGGGAGGAGCACGGATGGAAACCCTCCCAGAAAGGTCAGCCATGGAAAAACATATTAAACTGCACTTATCTTTTTCCCATCATTTGTATGGAAATGTTGCATCGCCATAACAGCTCTTGGAGAACTGGGATTTGAACAATGCTGCGCCATGAGAGTGTACAGAAATTGGAACTCAATAAGAACAACTCACGCACATACTGTAGTATTATGTTATTATTTCCAGTTCCTCAAAATTGGCCAATAATCAAACTTAACTTCTACTTCATAGTCCAGCGACGTCCCTCCTAATTACATATGGAAGCTTATCTGTTGTAAGGGCCCTGTTCTCATTTAGGATGACACAGCCAGGAGGCCCATTGATGGAAAGTGTTTCCTGCTAATAAACACATGGGTTGTGCTGCAGTATTTGTTCCCTGTGTTTGGCTGTGGGGAACTCAGTGATAAATAGTTCAGAAGTAATGCGGATGAAACAAAGGCCTCAAGAATGCACATTCCTAATTGAGATGGAAGGCTTGGTGCCGTGCACTGTACAGGTCCAACGCAGTTCAACAGATTAGATGCTGTTACCAGGAACAAAGGCCAGGCATGGCCAGTGTGCCTGGGAATGTTCACCACTGTATGTTCCCTGTCGCGTAGCTTCCGTGTATAGTACTGTATCTCTCGACACTATTATAAACACGTGTGCTGTACTTTTTGGCAAAGTCGTACATCATGATCTCCTTGACTCGTCTCTCCTTTGCTGCATGACGATGCAATAAAATGTTGTTGTACACATGCAGGCACCTTTTCAGTAGGAACAACTCTGCAGCTGTCCTTCAGAAGACTCACATAGTCATTTATCTAACCAAGGACAGTGTTGCCCATTGTTGTCACAGCTATTTGCATTTGCGTATGAGTGTGTGTGTGTGTGTGTGTGTGTGTGTGTGTGTGTGTTAAGAGCATGGGTTCATATGAATTGAGCTCATGCAAGACATTGGCTCCATTAATTCTGCATTGCAGTATTTAGTCTGTGTGTATTTCTTTGCAAAGCACTATGCAGTATTTCCCAGCGAGAGAGAGAGAGAGAGAGAGAGATAGAGAGAGAGAGAGACAGAGAGAGAGAGAGAGAGGGAACAACTACATAATAAGCACAGAGTCATGGTTAAAGATGTAGCGTGTAAGTGCTGCTAGGCTTGTCAGAAGTATTTTAAACCTCCTGTTTTGCAGGTCTTTCCATATACATGCATATTTCCTGAACAGAATTAGTGCTTTGCCACTAGTCTCAATGACATCCCTCACTGGATCTACTTTCATGAGAAGTCGTGCTTAGCCCACGAGGAACACAATTAGATGACACACACGTGGACATGCTTGCACATGCATGCTTCTCATAATGTGAATGTCAGGTTACTGAAGGGAGCACAATGGAATGTACACAGCAACAATGCAACTACTACTACTACTACTAAACTACTATTGCTACTGCGGTGTGTTCTGTTGCAGTGCCACTCTGACGGAGCTAGTTGAAGTGTTTACCTTGTGTGTGTGTGTATAGCAAAGTGTAAAAGTAACAAATGGTCAGGTGCAAACAGTACTGCATAGAAACATAAGACCTGATGTGACCTGAGGGGAATGACTAGAGGCCTACAGAGTGGCTGTTCTCATGGTCACATTACAGTCAACTTGTTTGTGTGGACAAGTAAACACAACAAGCATGATTTAAAATGTATCCATTTGAAATGTGTTCACTATATTTCCATACTGAGGTATGTATATATATATATATATATATATGTATATGTTTTTTTAGCTTGCCAGGATGCTGAATGTGATAATGCAGTGTGACCACACATTTAGTTTAGTGTTACTATATGAATGTCAGCCTTTTCAACTGGAAGCCATAGGTATCATCTTTTTAACAACCGCTTATGTGGATAGAAACTCAAATACAGGCTTTTTTTGAGAATCAGAATCAGGTCAGAACGTGACTTTTTACCCCAAATTTTGATTTTTTAAGTAAAATGATTTATTATTATGGAATTATCCATTACTGCATAATAAATAAATAATATTGCTTACTATTGTTTGGAATAGGTTTGTGAAGCACCCACAGAGTAGCGGTAGGCTACATAAAAAATCAAAAGAGGGAACCGTTTAGATTTGCAGAGCCTGCAGTTGAATAATGGGTGAACCAACATATTTATCATATAACAGGATAGAATAATATTCTTAGACTACTTGCAACATATTTATCATATAACAGGATAGA
>JAODOY010038097.1:10382-20764 GCA_025399855.1 Forbesichthys papilliferus
ACAGGATAGAATAATATTCTTAGACTACTTGCAACATATTTATCATATAACAGGATAGAATAATATTCTTAGACTACTTGCTTTAACAAGAGAAAGAAGAATAAGCCAAACAATCAGACCCAATCATCACAAGAATATGGTGGTTTTGACATGACGTGCTCTAAGACCTTTTAGATCTTAGATTCTTTGGTCAAAAATATGTAAGAATACATGCTGACAGTGTACATAAAGGATAATACAACCTTCTCAGGTTAGTCTCATAATAATTGCATTATCTATGTAGAATGTGTGCAGCAAAATCCATATTTTAGCATGTCTTCCAAGCTTTCCAGCAGAAAGCTACATTTGAAAGTTGTGATTTGCACTCAGTGATGCAGAAAGAACTGCCCATGGAACTACCCATGCATACTGTAGAATGGCAGGTGCAGTGATTGACGGTTTACAGCTAGTGGACATCATTGTTTTCAGGAGCCATAGCTGTCAAGGTGTGATGTTATACATTCTTTACACTCTCAATGCAACCAACACAACCGTGCCTCATCACGTGATGGAGACATGCTTCAATGCCCCAGTGAAAGCGATATGGTGAACTGTGTTGGGGAGAGAGATGGGCTTTATGCTAGTTGGACATAATACAGGCCCTATGCTCTATGACCTGCCTAGGCCCCAGGGGTCAGCAGTGCCACCACACCCTGACTCTTGTGGCCTTCATCTAGCACATGATCTGTGTGAGCGTGATAAATAATAATAATATTAATAATAATAATAATAATCTTCATTTATATAGCACTTTCATACAGAACTGCAGTGTAAAGGGCTTTACATAGAGGGAATACATGTACAGTTGTGCTTCACATAAACAAATACAAAAATACAGAGATACAACATACAATAACAATGGTTAAAGGTATCAGGTTGAAAAATGAATTAAAGACAAATTTAAAAAGGTGCATAAAATAATACAATAAAGATACATAGCATGATACCGAAGTGACATACGCTAATAGAAATGGTTCAAGGAATCAGATGAAAGAAATCTAAGAGAAAGACTTGACGTTAATTTTGTTTCCTCCATCCTTGTTGTCTCCTCTCTGTCGTCCAATCCCTTTCTGTCCATCTGGCAGCCACAACCAGAGGGCTACATCATTTCGACACCCTGTGACCGGACAGATATCCCCTGAAAACACAGAATACACACTACAGGACAGGTGAGTGTAACCTCTTTTTTTATTTATATATCCTGGGAAAAATGCCCACATGGTGGTGGAGAAGAAGGTCGGTTCAAGGTCAGGCGCTGGGAGTCTGGAAATAGACTCTGAAATGGCCTGTCACTGTGTTTTAAGTTATTGCTTTAATAGAATGTATGATAAGGACCCAACTATATATATGCTTTGGAGTGGTTAATGGAATGACGAGCCATGAATCTTTTGGAGAAGTCATATAAAGTCCAGTGAACAAGGGGTATTATTAATTGTATTTTCATGTTGTTGATGTTATTGTTATAAGATAAAGGTCAAAGAGTGAACCTGTAGAGACTTCTGTTTGCGAGCATCTGTTAAGATCTATCATTTTTTTTTGTCTTGTTTGGATTGAATTTTGAATTCTGAAATATATTTATTTATATACGGAATTTAGTATCAAAGTATTTAAATCCATACTCATAACCCATATTATTATTTTATCATTCTTAATCTCTTTACTCTCTTATCCTTAGGAATGTTATATCGTGACAGTTGTCATCTACTGTATGTAGTCCAGATTAAGGAAGATACATGTAAATAACCAAGCATGTTTGACATCCACCTTCTATGTTTAAGTCTTGTGTCAAAGCAGTTCAACGAAGATTATATGAGTCTCTTCTCGGCCTTTACTTCTAACTCTCTTTTATCCCCTACTGTTGAGCCCTGGATTTGTACACAACTGTATCAGGTTCGGACGTCTCTCTCATATATATAAGATAGCAGCAGAGTTCTTACTTTGCAATGCAAGACCTGATTAATTGAAATGATCATGGACATTTAAATTATATTACCAACCAAATAGATATTAAGAGCACTACAATTTGATACTATCATCAGTCAGCAGTGGTTCCCTCTCTCGCTAAATGCACGTGACTTTCTCCTCCCATGTCTTGATCTGGTTAAGTGATTAATCTTATGGGTGAGTTTTGGTGCTGTCTTTGTAAGGATGCGTGCTGCTCCCACGGTAACATAATGTTCTTGTTGTTGTTGTGCCTTACACTCAGATCTGACATGTCTAGGTCCTCCATTCCTAATCAGTGCAACTAGGTTCCTCAGATGTTGAACATGGTTGTTCGCTCAGGGGACAGGTGTTATATTCAGGACAGAGCAGGCAGGGGACTTATTTTGTCTCCCCACACATACACACACACCTGAGACTTCCTACCCTGAGGTTATTGATCATTTACTCATTGATCGATATGACAACGCTCCCAAGGTCCACACTTTGACAGGGGGGATTAAATCTGTTAAATATTATCATCCCTCCATCACAGTTGTGTATGCAGAGTGAAAGAGAAAGAGAGACATTAATGTATTGTATGGACCCTGCAGGCCGATTACAGTGGAGTATCAGTTAACTTTGATACTCTATTTTCTCTCTCTCTCTCTTCCTTCCTTCCTTTCCTGCACACCGCCCCACAGTAAATCCCAGGGAACTCTTGAAATGACAGCGGCGGTAAACAGTTTGACCGTCTCTCATAAAACAGCAGTGTCTCTTCAGTGAACAGGATACGTCCTGGTTAAGACCCTGTAATACCTGACATAGATCAGGAAAAAACAGTTTGAGCTCTTTTTTTAGTGCTCTACAGCAGAACAATACAGGGGTGTTATGGCAGAGTTGTGGACACAGGCCGCATCCTATCATAAATAAGCTCCTGCTCTGAGGAAAAGCAACTTTTGATGTCTTAGCTAAGTGGTGCAATGGTTCACATTGGTTTTACTGGTGTGCGGTTCAATGTAGGATATATTGTTGGCTATGTAATTTTATAGACTTTTACTCCTTTGCTGCTTACAGTAGCTGGGTTTGGTGAAAAATGCATTTATGGGAGTGTACTGTATGCTGATCGTGCTTTCACAGATTGCAATAGTTAAGAAATACTGTAATTGACAAGAATATTTCAAAATGCTGTCCATTGTATAGTTCTGATAACTGAGATATATTTGACCTATACTGTGAGTGTACAGTTTCATCAGATTGTTTTGTCAACAGCCATTGGCAAGCTTTGTAGCTCCTGCGTGGCAGGAATGTTTATTCTTCCTTTAATCCATTATTCTTTTGGGCTTTCCTGCTAATAACAGGCTTACCTGTTACATTCCACAGTATGCTCAGATTCCTGCTTCTCATCAAACATTAACCACCTAGCTGGCCTTGTGCTGGAATGGAATGTGTCCACCACACAGGTCAAAGGCCTGAGGTCAAAAACACATTGATAAAAAGCTGGCTAAGTTTGGGACCTGCGATATAAAACTGTTGTTTCACTGCTGAGGTGGAACTTGTCATATCCTTCCACAGTCTCAGGCCCATGACAATATGATGAAGCATGAGGTCAGATGTGTTATGGAATGCTGCTTTCCCAGGGCTTGTGTATGTGTGTGTTGTGTTTGTGTGGATGTGTGTGCTGCGTCAGATTATATTTTGCTACTGTGTGAGGTTCAGAACACAGTATTCTTTGATGTCATCGGGTGTACAGAAGCTTTCTGCTTCATGGCTCCGTGTATCAGGAACAAAAAGCTCTCCCTGTTAACAGTGTGACAGGTGGAAAGGGTCAGCTCCGTTGAACACTGCTCCTACAGTATGTGTCTTTTGCCAAGAGAGACCACATTCTGATGGTTTCCACTGGTCATGGTCTTTCTGGATATCAGCGATTTTTAGAAAGTCTATTCCAGACATGGAAAGTCAGGACATTTGATATTTTTTTGGGTGGAGTAATGGAATATCATGGAATTTACAGTGTATTACAGTGTACTGTATGTGCACGCTAAAGTGATTGGAGAAGGTTACTTGGTGGTGAAGCCGGTCTGACATGTATTTCTGTTAGTTTATGTGCTTTTGTTTGGTTATTTATTTGTGTCATGCGTTGTCTTTTATTTTATATTGCTGTGTATTTCACCTACAATTGTGACGCACTTGTAGGTGCTATTGAAATGTGCTATATAAATACATTTTACTTACTTACTTACCCCAAATAAAAGACACAAAAAAGGACAGAAGAGTAAAGCATGTCTGTTTCTGAAGACCCAGCAGGAATAATATTAAATAAACAAAGGTGATCGACAGGTGAATTTGAAAGCAATACAGAATGCCAGATAGGCTTACTGCATTAGGTTTTTTACCCTATGCCTAGATATAGTGTTTTACTTCATGTAAATAAAGACATTTCCACCGTAAGTATGGTTTAGGCACAAATTGATGCTTTAAAATTGACCAGAGTGTTTGTTTCTGGGGGTGTACCCCTAAACCCCCCAAATAAGGAGGACTTTCCCTCAGAAAACCCATGTGAATGTTTACTTAGTAGTACCTATGTGAAATATAATCTCATTAATAATCTTTTTGTTTGTCATTGTCATCCAGCATGTCTTTTTTTACATAGAAGTAGTTCAGGTTGTCTCTTTTTCCATTCAATATACAGTAGGTAATGTAAATGTAGATTTTTAGTCATTGGAAGTGGAAAAGTCAGGGAATTTTACATTGGACTAAGAGTGGGAACGTTGCAACTTGCTATCACTGCTCACCCACTGCATTTACAATGTGTCATGGCTGAACTGTCTTTGTGGGGCATCCGTCTCTGTAGGATAGAGTTCCGCATGTCCAAGCCAGTGACCAGCCAGACCACCCACAGGATGGTCAGCGAACCTTCCTCCACTTCAACTGCAACAACAGTGGACACTGTCTCGGGGTCAAAGGTGAGACTCCGTTTTCCTTGTTTTCTGTCCGGTATGCATTTTGAAACACAATTGTCCATGGAGGTCCATGGAGTGTATGGGCATTTGGCAGCTATAGAGGGATGGCTAGGCTGTTGAAATGTACACAGATTTACACAAGAGCTACAGTGTATGTTGTTCTTACAGCAGGGCCACAGAAGTTTGGGGAAGGTACATAGTTTTGGCAAACGGGAGCAAGCTATCAAGAGGAACCTCAACATTCCAGTGGTGGTTAGAGGATGGCTCTACAAGCAGGTGAGCCAGAGGTCAACTTCTGTTGCTGTGCAACTGATATGGTATTTCAAACCTCTACAGCATGTAGCTTACCAACATTACGTGAACTGACAGCGCTACTGTCCAAAGCTATTATGAGTCAGGGTTGTGGTACGAGGTGGACCCAAAATAGGCACAGAATGCAGAGACAAAGAACAGGTTAAATGTGGCAGGCAATGAGGCAAACCAGGGACAGGCAAGACATACAATCACAGGCTGAGAACAGAACACGCTGAACTATATATAGTACACAAGGGCTGATTGGAATGGGGAACACATGGGAGACAATTAGCAACAGGGCAGGGACAGGTGGAACAAACTGAGACAATCGACTGAGAAACCAGAGAGGGAACGGGGCGGGATCAGTGACGAGATACAAAGTAAACAAAGTAAAGGTCACATACACAACAAAACACATACCAGCGAGTTGTAGACAATTATGTATGTCAATTACTGCCTGCCCAGTGTGCAGGAAGGTGACAAACAGATATGTGAGTTGGACTATGACAGCAATGTCTGAGGTGACCTTGTAGAGTAGACTGGCTTGATAAACAGCATGATGAACATAATCCTTCCTCATTGTGGAGAGCCTCTCTGGGGTGCTTTACCCACCTAGAGGACAGAGATAGATGCAACACATTTAGCACAGCCTGATTCACTTTACCTGCTGGTTTCACAGCAGATCATCAATGAATTGTGATGATATTGATACTTATATTCTACTCTTTATTGTCAGTACAGTATGTACTCTACATGAAGATGAAACATTTACACATGATGAGACATTTGAAATACGTAGCTTAAACACTCTTGTTGCTGTTCACACTACCATTGCTTACACAGATTTTGTTGCTTATAACATTCATGCATTTTGTAATGAAAACTAAAATACATTGCTAATGTCATTTAGCAATATGACATTGCTAGCATTTGAGATGTCTCTTTAAGACCTGACTTGTAACTTGCCCTGTCCCTAGAATTATAATTGTATGAACATAAAATGAAATGGCTTTCCTTATTATAATGGTTTATTTCTAATTATGTTAGATTAAATACAATATATGACAATGATAAAACAATATAATGAACATGTTTTAAATATACTTACTGCAGCTTAGCGTTAAAGGTTAGCTATTGTAAGCAAAATGCTAAGATAATACACTTTTTGTGAAATTAATCAAATATCTCCTTGCATTTAGCTATCTTACCATTCTTTATGTTCAGCCCAGGCTCGATATATTAACATAAACAAAGTGGTAAACACCGCTCATATCAACAAAGTCTTAGTACTATGCTTTGCTTCACAATGCATTTCTATGTGTGAGGCGGTGCTGCGGAGCGATATTGGTTTTGTTTTGAGCTGGAAGTTTGCAAGAATGACTGACCTGCCTTTAATTATTTAGTAATGTAAGTGTTATTCTTGTTCCCCTTTACTCCCAGGATAGTTCTGGAATGCGTCTGTGGAAAAGAAAGTGGTTTGTTTTGTCTGACTACTGCTTGTTCTATTACAAAGGTGAGTCTAAGAAAGGGAGTGGATTCAAATAGGAAAGATATTACTAATAATTCTTACCTATAAAATCATGCTGAGTAATCTGTAGGGTGAATATATTGGTTTATGAGGGGGACATCCTGGTCTACCTGTTAGCATCCTTGAATACAAACTGTACTCAATGTATAGTATGGCAGTTTTCATTAAAAGTATCTGATAAATTGTTAAATTGCCATCGTATTCATGTCCTTGAATTTTGTCTCCCCATTTCTGTTGTTTGTTGTTCACAATTTAATTCTGAAATGTAAAATTAGCTAGGTATCGGGACGTTTCTGGTTTCTATAATGTGTGCTATGTATGTGTGTAAATGAACAATTGGTCTGGGTGCTTTTATGCATTGTGTGTGTGATTCAAACTGAAATGAGTTTTTCCAACATAAAAAAACTATACACATTATGTTATGTTGTTCGTAACATATTTTCATGGTTTAGGATTCAATTCAGAAGTTACATTCATATTGTCTGTTTGTATACTTTGCAGATAGCCGAGAAGAAACAGTCCTGGGTAGCATTCCTTTACCAAGTTACGTCATTGCCCCAGTTGAGGCAGAGGATCACATAAGTCGTAAATATGCATTTAAGGTAACTCCTGAAGAAAGCATGTTGTACAGATGTTTAGCTTAGATAGCTCCAGTCAGTTATTTGCTTTTTGACATCTAAATAATCATTATCTTGTGGGATGAATTAAAAAAACTCACACTTTATCCCCCCCTGCTGTAAACATGTCTGTATTACATGGTTAGTCCGATAATACACTTGCTTATACGTTCCTCTTTTGGATTTGTATGATTACCTGTGTCTTGGATGTTCTCAGTGCCTGCTGCCTTTTACTGTAGCTGTCAAATGACACTTGACAGCTCCAATAGGTTTAACTTGGTTTTACTGTATGAAATATACATGTAGTAAATATTCATAAAGGCTATAGCCATATTCTGCTTTTGTTAAAAGGCTTTCACTAGTTTTCACTGAATATAGAACCATTTAAAGACTTTTCTATGGAATTGGGGGAGTAGTCCCCTTCCTGTTTTGCTCTCAGTGCCATTTTCCATGTCTGTCAGCACGTGTCCTCACAATGCTGCTGAGAGATAGCAGCATTGTCACATCCCCTGGTTCTCATCTGCAGCACATCCGTAGCACAGCCCTAGCAAGACGTCAACAACCTCTACAGTATGCACTGATTATAGTACATACTGTAGATATGTAGATACATATCACACTATGAATGCCATTTCAATATTGTGTAGGCTGGTTCATATACTGTACATACAATAAGGTACATATTTGGCAATTGTTTGCTATCACTTAGTTTTTTTCAATCGGTAACAAGCGCTTACCTATACTTCAGATAATTTTTCTAAACTCTTAACACAGACTCACACCTACAAAACACAATTGGCCAAATGGATCATTTTCTTCTCAAAAACACATTTTGTTAAATATATACTAACTCTTCATTTCAAAATAGAACACATCTTTCTCTGCACACACTAACTTTACCAAAACACTGGAAATCTGACTCAAAATGAAATTATTCTATCAAAGAATAACACTTGTTTTCACTTCACAAGGTACATGTAGTCAATCAAAGTACACCAGGATTCAAAATTCTGGCTATTGCAAAAACTGCATAGACTTTTATGTGTCAGTTTTACATGTATTTGCAAGCAAAACATACAATCCACCGTTTTTACACTAAATTTCTTGTTTGGTAACTCTATGTCCACATGTACAGTAATGTTCACATTCAAAAGCATTCCATTAAAAAGATAATCAGTTTCTTTTTACTTTACTGTTTACGACAGGAGGTACAGTAGAAACACGGTATGATAGAACAGAAACAATTTTACAGTATTGCTTGCTTCGCAAGTGAGTGGACATTGGAGCGGGAGATTGGCCGGAGAATCGGAGCAGTGGGAGCGGTATTGCAATCGCTTTACCGCGCCGTTGTGACTAAAAGATAGCTGAGCCGGAAGGCAAAGCTCTCGATCTTCCGGGCAATTTTCGTTCCTACACTCACCTATGGTCATGAAGGGTGGGTCATGACCGAAAGAACTAGATCACGGGTACAAGCGGCCAAAATGGGTTTCCTCAGGAGGGTGGCTGGCGTCTCCCTTAGAGATAGGGTGCTATCCATGAGGAACTCGGGAGTAGAGCCCCTGCTCCTTTGCGTCGAAAGAAGCCAGTTTAGGTGGTACGGGCATCTAGTAAGGATGCCTCCTGGGCTCCTCCCTTGGGAGGTGTTCCAGGGACGTCCAGCTGGGAGGAGGCCTCGGGGAAGACCCAGGACCAGGTGGAGAGATTATATCTCCAAACAGGCCTGGGAACGTCTCGGGATCCCCCAGTCAGAGCTTGCTGATGTTGCTCGGGAAAGGGAAATTTGGGGTCCCTTCCTGAAGCTGCTGCCCCCACGACCCGACTCCGGATAAGCGGGAGACGATGGATGGATGGATGGATGGTATTGCTTACAGTGAACAAAATATCCATTAAACACACAAGAGCATTCTGAATAAAAAAACTACAGCAAAAAGCCCAGATAAAAAGGGGAGGAACTAAAAAATCACAAAATTACTGTATCTAATCTCTGCGATCTTCAGGGTTAGGCCACATGTTTTCATCATCACCACATCTACTGTTCTTGCAGCCCTGGGAATGCCACCACGCATTCTTACACCTCTACCTTGCCCTCTCCTTGGGCCTGCTCCTCTCACTGCACCTGCTCCTCTCACTGCTCCTGCTCCTATCACTGCATCTCTCACTGCATCTCTGTGTCGATGTAATATAAAAAAACCCTGCCACTGAGTCTAAGCCAGACTGGAATAAGCTGTGGTTGGCCCAATTTAAACATAAATCAGCTGTGTGTTAATTATTCAATTGTTTGTTTATTATCTGATGAGACATCTTGTTTTTGAACTTATATCATAGCAGAAGCAGAGGTTTTTATACTGTATCTAAAGTTTGGAATATTGTGTTTGCTATTGTGGGATGGTGTGTGTTAACATTTGTAAATACTACAAAAACAATCCATAGTTTTGTTGGGAGGTATAGCTTGTCTGTTAAGAAAAGCATTTTTTTAAGCATTGTAGAAATGTGTTTACTGACTGCATATTGTGTGAAAACGACATGAAATGTGTTAATGGTATGGCCACAAAAGGCCGATGCTGTGCTAATTGTGTTTAGAGTTTTGAAAATTTGACAACTGTTTGGACAAACGCTTGTTAGCGATTGGAAAAAACTGTAAGATTCTTTATAAGATATACCCTGTAAATGATATCTTATTAAAATATGCAGATATCGAAAATAAATGTTCTTTCTGTAGTTTCGAAGAGGAAACACTGGTACATTTATTTTTTGAATGTGAGAAGACTAATGCCGAGTGCACACTACACGATTTCAGGCCGACTTTGACCCGATTTGTTCGTGACCGAAGCATTTTCAGCATCGGGACAGAATGTGGCTCGTCTGGAGCGACGACAGGCATCGTTACTCATATTCTAATGCCGGGTACACACTACACGACTTTTTTGTCTCTCACGATTGTTACCATGTCAAACTAGACGAACATTGTGCGATAAATTCTTGACGTGTCGCGGCAGGGAGACTGCCAACACTACACGGATG
>JAODOY010038128.1:0-20762 GCA_025399855.1 Forbesichthys papilliferus
GGCATTAATAGAGGCCAGATGCTCAAGGCCCTCGACCTCCAGGTCCGGAGTGGTCACGCGTACCAGGAGAGGGACGCGTTCCCTGCCCGACCCCCCTTCCCCGACCCCAGACCAGGCAAGGCTCCATGTTATCAAGCGTACCATCTTGTTCTTCTTTCCTAAAGGTCGTTCTGGCATATCTTGGACTTATGCTTTTGGTCATTATCTTGCTGTAGGATGAACCCCTGACCAACTAGGCCAGAGTGTACTGTGTGGCCCTGCAGAATGCTGTGATAGCCATTTCGGTTCAGGTTGCCTCTCACTCTGTACAAGTCACTGACCCTGGATCCAGCAAAACAGCCCCAGACCATATCGCTTCCTTGTCCATGATTGATAATTGATGTCACAGACTGAGGAACCATCCTTTTGCCTAATCGATGGCGTAAAAAAATCCTGCGCAATGAACTGAAGTTTTAGTATTTTGATTCATCAGTCCATAACACCTTCTTCCAGTCTTCAGTAGTACATTGGCAGTGTTACATAGCTCATGGTAAGAAAACGTGACCATTTGTAATTTCTTTATGTAAATACAATGCATGGCTGTGTGTGTGTGTTGTGCTAGGTATTCTCGACGTTGGGACTGTGACGCTGTATACAAGATTTGTGTGGAGTTGCTGAATCAAAGTGAGCAACCCGTCCAGACCTTTGCCCCAGACATGGTTAATGTTGGGAGTCATGAGATATGGCATCAGGTACATACTGACCAGGAAGCTCTCTTAAATGTGATGATCTAGGAGTTAAAGATCAAGTAAATCTAAATTCTTACTAGTGGTCTTTGATGTTTCAGATGACCCACGTATTCAAGAACTACGGACCAGGAGTTAGATACATTGAT
The DNA here is from genome assembly GCA_025399855.1 of Forbesichthys papilliferus. Classification (NCBI taxonomy): domain Eukaryota; kingdom Metazoa; phylum Chordata; class Actinopteri; order Percopsiformes; family Amblyopsidae; genus Forbesichthys; species Forbesichthys papilliferus. The sequence continues at coordinate 875 of JAODOY010038128.1, forward strand.
TTTAAACATGGAGGCAAAGACACAAGGTTCTGGAAAGGGTGGTATGGAAGTCGCATTACCAACAGCTGTGTTGAGATCTGTCCATCAGTGGACCAGTAACTCTGTCAGTAAACCATTGTAGTTATACGAACCATTTTCCAAAAATACATTATTTTGTTCCAGGTCAGTTTGCACAGATTTGTCTAAAAATATAAATGTTACAATAATACATTTTATAGGTAAATGTATTTATATACACACACCAAACCCTGGGAACACATTACTCCTACACTGCAACACCTCTGTTGGCTCCCTATCAAATTCCGCATTCAATTCAAGATCATGCATCTCACCTACCCTTCATGGCCTTGCACCCTCTTACCTTTCCAGCCTCATTCATTCACACACCTCATCGTGTAGTCTCCACTCTTCAAACTCATGTCTGCTCACTGTCCCAAAATCAAGACTGTACAATGGGGGACCAGGCTTTCAGTGTTGCTGCTCCTAAACTGGAACACTCTCCCTGCTGAAACCCACAACTCAGACTCTTTAATCATTTTTTAAAACAGACTGAAGACTGATATGTTCAGGCTAGCTTTTCCCGTGGCTTAGCCAGGTTTGAATTCAGCTCTGGTTTTTATGTAATTTATGCTTTTTGTTGAACTATGTTGTTCAGTGTCCTTGGGTATCTTGAAAGGCGCTTGGAAATTGAATTTAATATGTATATATGTACATACACAGTGGTTTTGCATCATAGATGTTTTTATTACCTGTTGTTCTGATCAAGAGATAACGTTTGTTAAGACTTTTGTGTAGACCAGGCTAAAAATCTGTAACGGCATCCGGGAAGTGATCTCAGCGGGAGAGAGAGTAAAGAAGTGGATTGAGTTCTATATGTTATTATTTTACTTATCTCTTCAAGTATAAGCGTACGTGCGACACACTCTGTTAAACAAATTCAATCTGGGAAATACTCAATTTAACCTCTTGTGGCTTAACTTTACTTTACTTGTTTATTTATTGAATTTGAACACAGACTAAGATACTGCCAATGAATGTCGGCTATGTATTTCTGGTATTTTTACTACCTGTCTATAAAATATATGGTTCCTGCAGGTAACCAAGTAAAAGAGCACAAAACATTGAAAACAGTTTAGTTTTACAAACACACTTTCCATCAGTGTTGAGTATTTTCTTGTGTTATATAGCCTAATTTGCCAAACACTATAATAATCAAAAGTATGTCAGTAGTAGGCATATACACTATCTGAAACCTAATTCACTCTTTACAGTATGCAATGACATTCTTTTTGTGTTGGATGTGTACAGTTTAGTTGAGTAGTTAAGTCAGAGGCTACAGTATAAAGGATTTGGTAGGGATTTCAGTATACTGAAATATAGCCTATGTATGGAATATTAAAAACATTAAAAAATATGCTTATGAAATAAAGAAATAATTCAATATAAAAAAATTCAATTTTGAAATCAGGCGCAGCCTGAACAAGTAACATGGCACCTATTGGCCCACCACTCGTGGGAGGAACCGCGGGGGTCAGGTGCACTGCCATATGGGCAACTGGAACGAATGTCAGGGGCCTTGACGGACCAGACCCGGGAGGCAGAGGCTGGCTCTGGGGACGTGAACGTCACTTCGCTGTGGGGGAAGGAGCAGGAACTTGTGCGGGAGGTGAAGCGCTACTATTTAGATCTGGAGGGGCTTACCTCTACGCACAGTTTTGGTTCTGGAAACATACTGGAAAAGGGATGGATTTCCAAGCCCCCGTCAGAGCGCTGCTACTTTGGAGTTTATCCCGGTGGATACATGAGGGGGAAAACTCTGACTTGTCTGTGAATATGCACCAAACAGCAGTTCAGAGTCGTAGGCCTTCCTGGAGACCCTGAAGGAAGTCCTGTATTGGCTACAGTATAGGAGCCTTCATTATTCTGCTGGAAAACTTCAACGCGCACGTGGGCAATTTTGGAGACACCTAGAGAGGTGTGATTGGGAGAAACGGCCTCCCCGATCTTAACCTGAGCGGGCGTTTGCCCATGGGTTGTCTATAACAAACACCATTTTCAAACATAAGGATGCTCATAAGTGTACATGGCACCAGAGCACCCTAGGCCGAAGGTCGATGATCGATTTTGTGATCGTATCATCTGACCTGAGGCCGCATGTTTTTGTCACTTTGGTGAAGAGAGGGGCAACTCACTCACTGGTGGTGAGTTGGGTCGGTGGGTGACCGAGGGAAGACTGGACAGACCTGGAAAGCCAAAACGGGTAGTGTGGGTGAACTGGGAACTTCTGTAAGAGGCCCCTGACCGTGAGTAGGCAAGTTCAAAGCTTCCATTGCTGAAGCTCCGGCAGAGAAGCCATCTGACTGAAGGAGGCTTTTCGGGGTATGTTGTTCCAGAAGATTCCTGAGGCGGCTCAAGGCATCGACGGGCCCGAATGGGCTGCAGCACCATGGCTTCTCCGCAAAGTGTGTGGGAGAGGTTCATAGAAGCCATGGAGAAAGACTTTCGGTTGGCACGAAACTATTTCTGGAAAACCGCTGTGTCCAGCAAGGATGGGACGCTGATGACCTTAACTGAGGAGGTAATTGGGCGGTGGAAGGAACACTTTGAGGAACTCCTGCATCCGACTGACATGCTCTCTATATAAATAAACTGACTTGACTTGGCTTTATTTTGTAGTGCGGATCACTGCCTGCATCACTTTGTTTCCAAATACAGAGCCAGGTCTGTGTAACACCAGATTATTTTTCAGTGTGCACAGAACAGAGCGGCTATTCACAGAAAAGTTTTGACGATTTATGATAGCCATCGAATTCTGCTTCTCGCATGCGTTGTCGTTATTGCGTCATTTTCGTCATACTTGAGACAACATTCATATATTTGTGCTACCATAATGTGGATTTTAGCTAGTAGCTTACTGTTATTGCTTATTTTAACACATTTATAAAGATTCTTGTGATTAAGTACACGTTCTTCTCCACCGTTGTGCTAAAGGTAACGCCCGATACAATACCTTAACAGTGATGCTTGATCCTGTTGCCCTACCCATATTGCAACTATTTTTTCTTGTTTAATAGAAACATTTGAACACTGGCACATTTTAGACTGCAATGGTGGAGATAGGTGGGAAGTAGGGGGTTGGATGGTTCCACACCCAGATCCGACAGTCAAGAAAAACTTTGTTACCTCTTATGGGTGAGTATGTGGATATGAACAAAATACTGTATCTGAGAATAGAGCAACAGACGTTGTCTGGCACAATGTGACATGGCCTGTGTTTGCTTTAGGATGTGTATGAAATCCCAGAGGATGGCTATAATGCAGCATTTATGGACCAGTTCCAGCCTGATATCAAAATATCAGATTGGTAAGAAAATCATTGGTATCATCACATGTATCAGGTTGTACCGTATACGGTTATAGTTATCTTCTTCATACTCTTCTGCTATAGCTGTGCAAGACGTTTATGTGTTTGTTGTGTGTATGCTCCACGATGGGATGGTGGCAGTGAATATAGGATTTGTGTGGAGTTGCTAGATGAAAACAAGAAACCAATTCAGACTTTTGCCCCAGACATCTGGACATCTGTGAATCAGCCCTACCTGATTCACAATGGAATCAGGTAGGGCTGGTTTAATTAATGTAGACATATTGATGATCAAGTTCTATACTTTTTGAATATACAGTAAATTCCCTTCCTTGTGCTGAATACAATGTAGTACGTATTAATTAGGAGTTTGAAAATCGATGCAATATTCTTTTCACAATATGTAATACTAAGCTATATCGCTTTCTTTTTGCACAGCTCTATAATCAGGTACAAAAAGACCAAATAGGTAGAGGTACATGTTAAATATATATATTCAAAATCTTACTTGGTGACAAACTGTTTCAGATGACCTACCTATTCAAGAATTACGGACCAGGAGTTCAATACATCAATTTTAAACATGGAGGCAAAGGCACAGTTCTGGGCATGGAATTCGGGTTACCAACAGTTGTGTTGAGATATGTCATTCAATGGACCAGTAACATACTGTGCTCTGCCAGTAGCCTACACCAGTATAATGCTATATTCAAATAAAATTTCTGTTAGAGAAATTCATCCAAAACTTTTACTATAAAAGCTGAAAATTAACAGTATAAGCAAACATTAAGAATTGTTTAAGGTCCTCCTCGTTACAAAGCCCTAAATAGGCTAGGACCAAGCTACATTGCTCACTCCATAATTGATTTTCCCTAAAGAACACAGATCATTTAATTGAAGGGTCCCAGCAACAGCCAAAAGAAAAACAGGGATGGAGCCTTATAGTAAACTGTGCCAGCTGGCTAAACATTCAAACTAAAACAAATGTCTTAACATTATAGCTTTAACTAGCTAGTTACTTTAACTATGACCACTTTGCTTTGCACTTAAAATGCACATACAACATGTCATGCATTGTATAATATATTTGATTTTACCCTGTGAAATGTTATTCGTTTTAACATGTAATGTTTTTCCTTAAACTGCAATATTTCAGGTTTTTACTATTTTCCTTGTGAAACACTGCATGTAATCTCTTCACTGTAAAGCACTTTGAGCTGCAATTCCATTTTGTTGTTAGTGTTTAGAATCATGGCCACAGGACATGAAACAGACAATTATTTGATTTACAATTTTAATTATCACAATAGAAAAGAGGAAATCATAGCAAATGCAAAAATCTAAAGTATAGCAAACTGTTGGTCTCTAGTAACTCCTGTTTTTCCTCTACTTGTTTGAGAAGTGCTTATTGTACTGACACTAATAAATCTTTGTCACACAGATCAAACGCACTACATGTAGCAAGGGGTGCACACAGAAATCAGGAGATATGTTTGGAGCACAGGAAACCTTGTGGCATTTTGTCCATTTCATTTTTCTTGCTGTTCTGCACACGTGTTAGTACTGGGTAATGTGGATCTTCAAATTCAGACTGACTGAGTCAGCCTCAGCTATGCGGCTGACGGAGGAGACCGCGGATCCTGCGCACCAAGGCCTGGATGAAGGTGTAGCGAGAGCGGACCTGGCTGTACAAGCCCTCCACATCTAGCAGCTTCCTCTGCAAAGCCTCCCCGAAGGCTGCAGTCATGTCGCTCTGCAGCTACACACACACAAACAGGTCAGGCAGAACACTGGACATACCAGATAAAGCTCACATGCATTATAGGGATGTATTATAGTCTTTCAAAATAATTAATATAAACCCATATGCTGCATCCATTTCCTTACCTGGTCTATGTCTTGTTGGCTGACTCGGGACAAACCCAGGCTTCGGCCTCCAAATGAGTCTGAATATTCAGAAGAAATGTACAATTTAAATCTCCACAGGCAAAGACAAAAGAGTGGTTCTCATTTAAAAAACTATTAACTATATAGTTCTGTTAGGTGACCTTGCCAATACAGTGAAAACTGTTCTACAAATACTTGAGTGCAGTAAAAAAGTACTTTAGTTACTCACCCCCTGTGAGCCGAGACCTAAAGTCACCACCAGTTCTAGGCAACAGAGAGTCCTTGGGGTCAGCAGGGGTGCAATAGAGCAAGTAGTACTCAAGGTGGCGCCATAGTACAAATAAGCAGGTTTCTATCACATCTGAAGGGTAAGATGTCAAGGATTTTCAGAGTAATTAAAGTAGAAATTATATTTTACAGCCAGAGTTAACAATGCACATTTGAAGAGAAAGAATGATATGACAAAATAACCAGCCTTGCAATATTGTAGATCCTATCCATTCATCCAATTTATAATCAATTCCAAGTCAGTGATGTTAACACACCTGATTGAAATGAATGGGCTGTCAAATCTGTGCAGTAAATGATAATGACACATTCATGTGAATCAGCTGTGGTGGAGCAGAAAGACATCTACAACATGCAGGGCAGTAGCACTCCAGGATCAGGTTTGGGGACCACTGATTTAGGCCCATTTCAGTGTTAGCTATCTGACATTTCTACATTGTAAACACACAATACGATAAAATAACACTTAAGCCTAATGTGTAAGCATATTGTCTCTTCCTATGAGTGTGTGTGTGTGTGCTGAGGATACAGGAGCAGAGAGCCAGCAGTTTGGCTCGGCTGTTGATGAGCTGGACCAGCCGTCTCTTGGCCAGCAGGCTCCTGTGTACGGAAGAGATCTTCTCCACTCCCCCTGGGCCTCCTGACACCAGACCCTGGCACAGCTGGGTCCGGGGTTTAACAAGGGTTCAGTATGGGTTGCAGACAGCGTGGCTAGGCAGCAAGAGAGTGCTGGAGCCCTGGGCTCTCCCTCACCTCCTTGAGCTCCTCGGGGGGCAGCTGCTCCAGGCCCTCCAGCTTGCTCACACTCTGCCTGTGGCTCTGGTGGAAGCGGAAGAAGTCGGCGGCGCTGCTCTTCAGCAGGTACAGCACCAGGCCCAGGCTGGGCACGCGGGAGTACGCCACCGACGGCACGCAGGACGACAGGTCTGGGACCAGCAGAGAGACATGCGGTCACAACGCCTGCGTACGGCCTGGCGCCACCACTCCAGTACAGTGTGGCTGCGCTCTCCCAGTGCGTTACAATGGAACAACAAGTGTGCGGGGCTCACCTGTGCGTCCGTCCCTGGCGGCTGGCTCGCTGCCAGACGGGCTGAAGAGGCAGACAGTGAACTGGGCCTGCGCTGAGCTCTGCAGCAGTAGAGCCTGGCAGTGCTCCATGATGTTGGCACAGGCCTGGGTGGGGCGGGAGGACAGTCAGCCCCTCACACTAACATAGTGACAACACAGCGCTCTCTCTCTCACTCTCTCACACACACACACACACACACACACACACACACACACACCTGCTGCATGGCCACCTCCATCTCCTCTCGCCGCTCCGCCAGGTCTCCGGGGGCGACCGCCTCCGCCTGCTTCAGAAGCCTCTCACGCTCGCCTCCGGCCAGGCGAGCCAGCAGAGACAGGCATAGGCGCTGCAGGGGGCCGCCAGTTTTAAATGTATGGTCAGCTATTGCAAGCTAAACGTAAGCTAATACACCTATCAAATTCACCACATAGCTCCTGGCATTCCACTAGTATTTCCTCATGTTTGGATACTTTTCCTCTGTGAGTATGTTCAGAACCAGTCCACCATTGGCTGTGTGAAAAGTAACTGCTGTCCAATTAACTGAGATTTGAGATCCCCCCACTTTTCTCTTCCTCGGTTTGCTTTCGTAATGCTTATGAACAGTTCCAAAATGCCTCTCTGCGTTTCCATTCTTTTGCACCACAATGCTCGTTTGACAGATCAGGCAAACGCACTTGGAATAAAACATTGTCAAAAAATGATCTTCCTCCCATTCCACATGGAAGCGGCAGGTTTTCGGCTGCTTTGGTCCTGCTCTCATTTTTATACCGGTATCCTTTCGCTAAGCGGGCCTATTGAATTTTAAGCAAAGTTGCTATGCCACTCGCTGAAGTTTTACTGTACATTAGCCCGCCAATTTCTGCGAGAGAACCAACAACGTTGTTATGGAACCCAATGTAACAAATCAACAGTGGCAAGTCTGCTGTTGCTGAGAACTGTACATTGCTGGGTTACCTGCAACTACTTGGGTAGACTATTACTAAAGTTTTGTGAATGAATTTGCAGATGTCAAAGGGAGGAGGTGTGAAATTGTGATTGTTAATTTTTTTTGTTGCGCTATCTACCAGCGCAACCTATTGGGCAGCTATTAATTTAATCGCAGACTATACTTTTAATAATATGCTATGCTTAGAATAATTGATCTCTTCTTTAAATACAGCGGGTCAAATACGTATTGAACGCATCATCATTTTTCTCAGTATACATATTTCTAAAAGGTGCTTTTCACCAGATGTTGGTAACAATCAAAGTAATCTATACATACAAAAAATAAAGTTCCCAAATTAGGTTTTGTGTAATAATGTGAAAAAGTATTGAACACGCTTACTGAAATGTATTTAGATTTTAGCCGCTGTATTCAGTATCTTTTGGCACCACATAAACCACTCATTGCAGTAGAAATACATGGAGATGCTTGATATTTACAATGTTGTCTAATGATTGTATATTCACAATAGACAATCACTATGTGTATGATCTACCGCAGAAAGAGCACAGTCTAACCTGGAATCTGTTGATGTGACCCTGGACCTCCAGGGATGTGGCACTGTTGGCCTCCCCGCCCATCTCCAGCACTCCTGACACACACACACAACAACACACCAGCAGTTTCATACAGTACACTCAAAACAAAAGCTGAGGTGGACATGGTGTGTGTGTGTGTGTGTGTGTGTGTGTGTACCTGGTAGGGCTGTCTTGCTGATAATGCCAGTCAGCAGGGAGAGTTCCTGCAGTGCTCCCATACTGAGATCCTGGCAGCGCAGCAGGGACTGTATGGTGTCTGCATGTACCACCAACCACTGCAGAACCTACACACACATTATTACATGATGATGTGTGTATAAACACAAAATTATTTACAAATGACTTATTGCACAGAGGGCAACCTACAGTATCACACGTACCACGTTTTAATTCAGTGAGCTCTTGAGAGTGACCCATTCTTTCACAAATGTTTGTAAAAGCAGTCTGCATGCCTAGGTGCTTGATTTTATACACGTGGCCATGGAAGTGATTGGAAGAGCTGAATTCCATGATTCGGAGGGGTGTCCCAATACTTTTGGCAATATAGTGTGTGTGTGTATATATAAATATGTCAGGGTGCTTGTGCTAAGTCAAGTCTACCATGAACAAACAACCCATAGACAGACTATACCAGAGGTCTTCAATGTTTTTCAAGCTAAGGCCCAATTGGCTGTAACAAACACGGCACAGCGAAAATCGCATATCAAATATTTGGTTATCGGGTTTGTAATGGTGTAGCCTACTGTATAAATTGCTAATCAATTATTTATTGACAGATTCATATATTTATAGTTAGGTTGTAGTTATTTTAATGTATATTTTCTGACAGTTTTCTGGGCTCAAATAATTTGGAGGACCCCCTGCAGCACCTATGAGAACCCCTAGGGGTCCCAGACCCCCTGTTAAAGACCTCTGAACTAGACATTGTTTTAGTACTCTTTTCAAAGCAGACGTGTTGATGGTTGACCTGTGCTGCCCCCTGCTGGTGATGTGTGGCGGTGGAGGTCAGGATGACTTGGAAGAGCCTGAGAGCAGGCAGGAGAATCTGCCTGTAGCGATCCAGAGGGCTGGGGAGGAAGCCAGAGTCAGGCCTCATCGACCTGGCACACACAAGGAGAAACACAGTAGGGATCTGGTGTTACATAGACGATGGAATCACATTCCTGACCTGACCTGACCTGGCTTTAACAGTCTTGGAATGTGATGCACGTTAACATTCACTAACAAACTGAATTTGAAACATGCACGGCAATACTAAGGCATGAAAACACATTTCATGGCAGCAGATAATATACGATAAAGTTCCATTTAAAAAAGAAACCACTTCAACAAACCCCAGCAGGCACGTAACAGCGTGCTAACCTGTGTGAGTCGCTGTCGGGCACCATGTCAAACACCTGACACTCCACCAGCTGGGAGACCAGGCCACAGCGCAGCAGCTCCACAGCCCCTGGGCCCGTCTTGGCTACACGGGTCAACAGGGCCTGAACACACACACACAAAGTGTTGTACATCTGTGTGTCTACGGGCTTCATAATCAAGTGAATGCAGATGTGCTCAACATCTTGAACTAGACAGTATGAAACACCTGTGTGCCTACGGGCTTCATAATCAAGTGAATGCAGACGTGCTCACCATCTTGCTCTCATAGATGTAGAGTGGCTTGAGCTGGGGGGGCTGGGGGGCCAACAGGCTCTGCAGGGAGCTGTCGTCCTGCCTCAGGCTCTCCACCAGCACGCGCAGGTAGCCACTGTTAAACAGGTACACCAGCCACTGGCTCTGGCGGTCTATGGACAGGATCCGGTCTAGCACGGCCAGAGCCAGCATCTGACACAGAGCAGGACAATACATTCTAGTGATTCATTGTTTGAGTCGCTGGATGATCTACGGTTTGATTTCCAAATTATATGAATAATGTACAGTTGAAGCCTGAAAGTGCTAGAAGCTCCAGGTCTGTGGTTGGTTCATACCCTGCCGATCTCGTGGCCATCGCAGGCGTCCCGGCACACCACCTCCATGAGGGCAGTGCCGTAGCTCTCAATGATGGCCAGGCTCTCCCTCTGGAGTTTAGAAAAGCCATCTTCAGGAGCTGTCAGACGCTCCCACATGGACTTGCCTGCCAGAGCAAAGGAAACAATGCGAGTTCAACATTATATTAATGTGGCTAGTAGCTATGATGCAAAGTGGCAAATACACTGACTAGAGATTACAATTTCCCGCAATGGATTAGGTGAAATAATGTAATATACTTATCTGCTAATGACAGACAATAGACAATACTTTCAAACACAGGATTATTTTTAATTACAGCTATTAACCTGTGCTATATTCTTTGTAAACATATTAGTGACTGCAATCAAAGCTTTTTAAATGTGGTTATTAAACCTTGTGAAATGTAACAAGCTATATGGTTTCACTTCAGCTTCTAAGAGTGGAGAAAACGGCAATGTCTAAATATAACTAGAGAACACATCAAATATTTATCATGTGTACAACCTGACATCGTGGTTTATCTACAGTATTAGATAAACTAGCATAGCAAATAGTAAAGCATCTGTTTTAGATGTTCATAGAACAAAAGTATGCAGTATACAAAAATTAAAACAACTTAGACCGTCTCATAATTATGTATTTTAGTCAATGGTGCTGCCTTCTCTATTATTCACTTTTTAGGTAACATAAATCCTTGAATTATTGGTCTGGTACAGTCTGTAACAAACTATTATTTTAGCATTCCATTTCGTACACACATTTTTTGTAATATAAACTGATATTGTCTAGACTAAATTATTTTCATCGTGACATTATTGTAGCCTGCCTAGCAAAAATTATAAAAAATGATCGCACATGCACTGAACCACGCATGTGAAATAAATTGACTGATTGAACATACAACTACAAGACAGCCGAAAAGCCGTAGTATATTGTAATACATATTTTAAATACGAAAATATATATTTTAAATACATATTCAAAACAAACCAAAGCAAGTCGACTATTGTATAATAACTTTATACAAAAAATAAATAGTCTCGTAATTTTTCAAGCATTTATCTACTTCCGGCTAATAAACCCCACCCACTCGTCGCGCCGTTCTCCTAGAATATATTATCGTATCAGTACTGTGAATGGGGATAACAATTTAACCATGAAAACTGTTATTGTGTAGAATTTAGCACGAGTGGGGTCTCTCCCATGCTTGTAGCTGCTGAAGTATAGTATTGTGCGCTCCTTGTATGAAAAAAGAAAACACCACCACCCGAGACGGCATTTCAAGGAGAGAGCAACTGTTTACAACTCTGCAGTATTTATCGATAAAAAGCAAATATCGGAGTAGATTTTAATCCGATCCGTGTTTTGTATGGCCTCTGTCACAAAGACACGTTTATCGGACATGGTACGTAGCCTATTTGACACTTTCGGGTTTCCGTATGTTAAATGGATATAGGCCTACGATAATTCTAACTAACCAATAGTTACGTTTTCCAAGCAATCGTTATTTTAATTAAAACAAGTCATTCTATTTTATGTATGTATATTTTATGTTTTCGCAGTTCCTCGGTTCGTTTCAGTTTCTTCACATTGGTTAAGTAGCACGTCAGAAAGCTATCTGAATGAGTAGCATTGGGCTGCGCTGCCACCTACTGACATTCTCCGTGTTTCGAAACCACTTGAGGTTATTTTTGTTTTAAACAATGTGCGCCATTCCCACATTGGAGAGATTATAGATAAACTGCAGAGCTCAGACAGTCATCTATCTAAACTCAGCAAAAAAAGAAACGTCCTCTGACTTTCAACTGTTTTTACTTTCAGTAAACTTAATGTGGGTAAATATTTGTATATACACTTAAAAAGTCTACATCATAAGATACAAAACTATAAATATTTCACAGACATGTGACTAACAGAAATAGAACAATGTGTCCCTTAATGAAGGGAGGCTCAAAATAAAAAGTACCAGTCAGTATCTGGTGAGGCCACCAACTGCACGAAGTACTGGAGTGCATCTCCTCCTCATTGACTGCACCAGATTAGTCTTTTCTTGCTGTGAGATGTTACCCCACTCTTCCACCAAGGCACTTGCACAAGTTCCAGACATTTTTGGGGGGAATGGCCCTAGCCCTCACCCTCCGATCCAACAGGTCCCAGACATGCTCAATGGGATTGAGATCTGGCTCTTCGCTGGCCATGGCAGAACACTGACATTGCTGTCATGCAGAAAATAACGCACAGACCGAGCAGTATGGCTGGTGGCATTGTCATGCTGGAGGGTCATGTCATTCAAAAAGGGTACCACATGAAAGAGGAGGATGTCTTCCCTGTAGCGCACAGCATTGAGATTGCCTGCAATGACAACAAGCTCAGTCTGATGGTGATGTGATATACCGCCCCAGACCATGACGAACCCCCCACCTCCAAATCGATTCCGCTCAGAGTACAGGCCTCGGTGTAACGCTCATTCCTTTGACGATAAACACGAGTCTGTCCACTGGTCCAGCCTATTGCGGACAGTCTGAGCACTGATGGAGGGATTGTGTGTTCCTGGTGTGACCCGGGCAGTTGTTGTGGCCATCTTGTACCTGTCCGACAGGTGTGATATTTGGATGTACCGATCCTGTGCAGGTGTTGTTACACACGGCCTTCCACTGCGAGGATGATCAGCTGTCCTTCCCGTCTCCCTGTAGCGCTGTATTAGGCGTCTCACATTGTGGACATGGCAATTTATTGCCCTGGCCACATCAGCAGTCCTCATGCCTCCCTGTAGCATGCCTAATGCACGCTGACGCAGATGAGCTGGGAACCTGGGCATCTTTCTTTTGGTGTTTTTCACAGTCAGTAGAAAAGTCTCTATAGTGTCCTGCATTTTTAGAACTGTGACCTTAAATGCCTACTCTCTGTAAGCTGTTAATGTCTGAATGACTGTTTCACAGGTGCATGTTAATTAATTGGTTATGGTTAATTGAACATGCATGGAAAACATTGTTTAAAACCCTTTTAAAATAAAGATTTGTAGTTATTTGGATTTTTACATAATTTTTGAAATACACAGTCCAAAACTGCCTACACAAAGTTTCAACAAATGCATTACCAGAGTAGAAACATGGACGTTTTGGTGTACTTTGAAACCTCTCTTTCTCATTTGTCATTCAACAGTCCATAATTGCTCTTCCTATTGATGCTTTGGAAGAGGTCTTCCTACATATTCCTGCCAGTGAGTTGGTTTGTGTTGGCCGGTTAGTGTCCCGTGAATGGAGACAAGTGGCTGACAGTCAAACACTTTGGAAAAGAAAATGTCGCAGGGAGGGATATCAGCCCTCTGATGCTACCAAAACACCGGCAGACTGGCGAATGTACTACTTTATGTGCAAGAAAAGACGAAATCTCCTCAAGAACCCGAGAGGGGATGGTAAGTAGTAAAATGTTTTTCTGCAAAGTTGTGCTAAACATTAATGTATCTCCCCACTCTAAATATACATAACTCTGGTGCCTTTTCCCTTTGTCCTCAAAGGGTAAAGGCATACACTAAGAAAAGGAAACCAGTTTAATAATAACACTAATTATTTTTGTAGAAAAAATGAATCACTGGAAGATTTTAGATAATGGTGGAGATATGTGGAAAATAGAGGATGTCTTGGTTCCACATCCAGACATGACAGTCACAAAGAACTTTGTTACATCTTTTCAGTGAGTATGACTATAATACATGAGAAGAGCAGCTGTGTGTGGCACACTGACTTGGCCTGTGTTTTCTTTAGGATGTGTATGAAATCCCAGAGGATTGACTTAAGGAAGGAGGGCTATAATGCTGCATTTATGGACCAGTTCCAGCCTGATATCAAAATATCAGATTGGTAAGAATATTCGTCTGCTATATTCACTGTTGCACCCATACGTCATGGTCACTGAATGTCACTTTCAACTCAAACTGTCTGTCATGGATCAAAGTGCAGTCACTTTAGTCACAGGTTAAATTGAAACACTAGCCAATTAAGTAGTGCTCCTGCCATTCATGTCCCAAAATGAACCCTCTTTCTCTTCAAGGTAAACTGGACATGCACAGCATGTTTTTAAATGCCAGAGCCTCATTGAATGTCAATTGCTTAATGTAATTTGTGTGTGGAAGCATTTCCCATTTGTTTAGTTCCTCCAGTTTATGCAGGTTTTCCTAGCCTCGTGAGTCAATCCTGATCTTGCGTGCTTCAGTGACTTTGCTGCGAGAATCAGTCTGGAGTGCTTTAAATCATTGCACTTCAGTCCAGTGAACTTAGTGTGAGACCAATCGGTGTCGTACTGATAGCTACAGGATTTGTTTAGGTGGACAGACAGCGAACACGACTCAAACAATAATGGTGGGCTGGTTCCTTGGGAGGTTAACTAGATGCTGCAATAGCATGGGTTTTATTAGAAGAGCAAAGAACGGCATTATAGGCTTTTCTAATGTTTTCACTCTTCTCCCGACTGTCTTCGACAATAGTTTGATTCAACAACTGGCTCTGCTGGCTCACAGGTCCATCCAATCACAAGTATTCTTTAAAGAACCTGTCCTTCACAAAACAGTTTAAATGGACAGCTCTCCAGATGGTTATGAGTAACAGGCCGTCTGGCAGGTCCGGTTAGGTTTTTCCCTTTCATTAGTCACCCGTCATTTACATGGATTTATTTGTGTATTTTGCTAGGTATGCTCCGCGATGGGACTGCGGCAGTGAATACACCCTTTGTGTTGAGTTGCTTAATAAAAGCAAGAAGTCCATCCAGACCTTTGCCCCAGACATTGTTTACTTTGAGCAGTGGAATGACGCACAATGGAAACAGGTACAGGCAGACCATAAAACCATATTCAATTTGATTTATAGGAGATTAAGATACAGTAAATCCCAATTCTTACTCCGTTAACCATGTTTCAGATGACCCACGTATTCAAGAACTATGGACCCGGAGTTCGATACATCGATTTTAAAAATGGAGGCACAGACACACAGTTCTGGGCTGGGTGGTATGGAATTCGGGTTACCAACAGTTCAGTTGAGATCTGTCCATCAGTGGACCAGTAACTGCCAGCTAAACAGTTTAATACCTCTGTTATACTAAATATTTAAGTCACACTTGCCATTAAATATGCAATACACATTAACGTATATTGTAATTTTAACATATTATCCTTATTGATAAAAATGTGAGCATATTATAATATTACATAGAGAAACATAATGTACTACCTGTTATGTAATTCACTCTGGGACTTAAGTGAATAAATCTCACTAGAACTGCTAGTTTCCACATCATTCAACATATTTTTCTAAATTGTATATTGCTCACTTGGTGCCTTGTTTCTGTCCATTTCTGACTTTTGCCATCGAGCACATGCTTGCATTGGTGTCATACACATTTAGACACCTGACAACTAAAATGGCACTTGTGCAAAGAACTCTCCTTCTTGGAAATGGTGGATATGGGGCTCAAAAGTTGTAGGAATGGCAATTGGTTAAATGCTGTACATAGGGCTGGACAATAATTCAATAACAATATCTATAGCGATATAAACTTTTTCGATAACAGTTTAAACAAATTTCCGGTATTTCGATATGCTATACATTTGTCACTGAGCGCAGCAGTCAGCTCGCAGGGCTCTTCCAGTGCAACCATTTCACTCACAAATGCGACAAAAAATCTTGGTGTGCAAATATTAAAAAATATTTAGGACCACTTTGTACGAGTGACTGCTAGCCACCATGTTCGCAGCTCTAATATGCTCAGTTGCGCATTGTTATGAAATCCCGTGTACATGGACAATCGTGCGGCGCGCACTTTATACCTGTTCCAAACGGTTCCACTTCCAACAGTATGAGTGCGTAACAGTTTGTTACCATAACTAGACTCCATCCATGCGCGTTGAAAAGTGTGTTTAGCTGTTCAAATCGGGTCTCGAAGCTGAACACAAACACACTCCCATATTAGCTAACTCGCCATTACAGCTAGCTAAAGCTAACAGGCAATACAATAGCAAAACTGGTGGAAAAAATGCCGGCGAACGATACAAGCTCGTATGGTTAGAATGACGGGATCATATGGTTAGAGGTGGATGTGCAATCACGCCGCCAGCCATCTTTAAAATTGTGCTGCGTGTTTGTGCAATTACGGTAAAGACCTACCTGTGTTTACCGTACACTCACGTGAAGCTACATTGTATGCTGTCACAATTATTACGATCTCAGTAAAATTATACATTAATTCATATTGATATTTATCTACATAGGAAGTTCTAAATATATATCTGTCTAGCTTAACTTTTAAAGATATATTCCATTCAAAATTAGTTTCATTTCTATATTCTAATCTAGCCTAGTTATGCTGGTTGTCCTTCTTTACCTTGAATATCTCCACATTAAATATTGAGACGTTTTTACATTAAATGGGGAAAAAAAACCCAATATGACCATGTCACAAGCAAATCTTATATTTTAATATATTTTATAATGGGTCAAACCTAATTTTCTCTCCTTTATAAAAAACCAAGCCATTCAGACAATACTTTATAGATTAACATACAATGAAATAATTGCATAACGGTTATACTTGGTTTGAATTTGGACTTTTCTCCCATATTTTTGGCTGCGCTCCTAAATGTTTTAAATTAGGAGCATGTGTGCTCCTTGGGAATAAAATCAGTGTAGCCCTGCCAGCTGTATTCAAGGTGAACAGAATAGAAACTACGACTCGCACTACAGCCTGAGAATAGAAACTACGACTTGCACTACAGCCAGTGCAAAGCAGTATGGGCTGTTTTCATGTGCCAAATTATTTTACACAGTGTAAGTAATGTCTTATGTGGACGTCTAATTCATGGGACCACAGTGCTTAGTCACACGCACACCAAAATGTTACTTACACTTGACCAAAGGTGATCCTTCATTTTTATGTTTTAAATTTCTAAAATATTATAGTTTCATAGGAGGTTTCATAGACTTGGCAAATGCTTTTTTCAGAAGTTGTTGTGGGTGCAAATATTTGGAGGCTTTTATTGTTCATATCGATATCGGAATTATACCTTATCGACCGAAATTATTAAGTATATCGTGATATAAATTTTGGCCATATCGTCCAGCACTAGTTGTACATTATTTTCAAAATAAATCAAAGGTAAATGCCCAGGAGGAGGCAACGACGTGTCCAGATCCATTATTAAGAACAAAATAAAAATCACTAGGTATTCTTATAAACTACTAAACATTTAAAACATTTAACATTTTAAAAACATCTAAAATATGTCTCTCCTTAAAAGGTATAGTCAGCTATTGCAAGCTAATACATGTTTTGTCAAAATCACTCTGTATATATACTCTGTATATTATAGCAACATGAACAAAGTGGCTTTGATTCACAATGCATTTCGATGTGTTCAGTGATCCAATTTTTTTTTTCTTTTACATTTAATAAAAACATTTCAGGTTTTGTATCTGTAGGTGTATTACCTGTTTGTAAAGTGTCAGGTTCCTCTGGTTTCTGGGCGATTTGTAAGTAATAAAGCAGAGAACCATATAGATGAGCACGAAGTCGCTGAAAACCTCCACCTACAGGTTCCCCAACACACACACACACAGACAGACTGATTAATAGAAAAGCCTTCTTGCCTCATGCGGTCACTAGATGTGACCGGTATCACTCCGAAGTTGTCGGGTAACAGCTGATCGGTTTTTGAGCTTTAAAGATTGAGAAGCCAGACAGTTGGTGGTCTGACCATCACAACTCACCAGTACAGAGGATGAAGTCCAGCAGTTTGCGCAGTATCAGGTGCAGGGCAGAGTTGGCGATGGAGGCAAAGCCAGAGGACGACCTCCCATCTAGTCCCGTCCCCTGCTGCTGTTCGGAGAGGACTGATTGGCTGAGCTGGGCTGTCAGGGTAAACACTGCCCCGGCAACTATGGGCATCAGCTCTTCTGTTGCATCCTCAGACAATACCTGGACATACAGTGAGGAAATATACACACACATATATAACACACTGGTAGATCTTTTTTTTCGAACTAAAAGATGAGTTGGCGGTAGTTCATATAACTTTTACATCGTCAATCATGTCCCTGTTGTCAGTCATGTAATATCAATGGTGAAAGTAGTTATCCAAACAAGCTGATGCATTGGTGAGCTGCACTTCATTAGTCAACTGTGTCAACTCAATGCATGCAGACCAAGGTGGGATGCCATGCCCACCTTGTCGTGCAGGTCCAGCAGCAGGTCTCTGATGATGAGCTGTCGGTCATCAACAGGTATGAGGTCAGCAGGACAGGCTGTCAGTAATGTCTCAACCAGGCTCCTCCAGGACTGCAGAGCGTGCCGCTTGGCGCTCAGGCTCCGGCGAACGCGATTCCTTTCTACCACCTGCTGTAGAATGGAGTTCACCTCCTATGAGGACAGATAGTAGACAGTAAGCTATGTTCAACACAGTAGAAAGACAGGCAGAGTTACGGGGTTTGTGTTCTACTTAATAGAGATGTCTCTCACACCTCTATTAGGAGGGGCCTCTGGCCAATGGCTGCCATTCCCTGGAGCGCATTCACCTCTGCAACCAGCACTCGATGAAGTAACTGAGCAACATTAGAGGAAAAAACTTGTAATTTGCCGGTTACATTGTGGCATAATGGTTTGTTGTTGTTTAATTAATGGTATTCTATGGAAAGATCAAAACTGCCTTTAAATGAAAAAGAACCCACCTTGACGTTGCAGACAGTGTGTCCTTGCTCATTTACATGCTCACAGTTGGAGATCACCTGCTCTATCTGAGCACGCTCAAAGAAGTCAAGCTGAAGCAGTTCTGGGATGTCTTGGCTGAAATCAATAGCATCTAACACACTGAGCAGCTTCCTGCGGACTGGTCATAGTAAAACACATGGAAAATAACAATTACAAACTGATGTCTGCGATAAAACACTAAAGACCACATGCAATGTCACATGACAGAATAACAATTGAAATGCACATGTCATATTTTAATGACAAAGCAAATATTCAGTGGGACCCCTTTTTTCCCAAAATCTTTATTTGACTCAGACCAAGGCAATGAGACAGAGTGAAGGACAAAATAATCAGATTTTTAAGAAACAATAGAACTAAATGGTTCCCTTCAATTTACCTCAATATTTTAACAATTCATGTCTTTGTAGAGATGTCAAGGTAGTTTAATTCCATTAAGCAGAGAAAGTGCCATTTCTCAAAAGCATACATACTATATGGGCAATACACACCTTTAGAGACTGTGTCAAAATGCAGGAAACCACTGACTAATCTGGAGTCATCTTCCATTCCCATTTCTCCATCAGCTAGACAGAAATGGAACAAGCTTATTGCAGGCTTTTTGTGAGCATGGTCATGATATTCCACTCAGCATAATGTATTATTATACACTTAATTTAACAGTCAGGTTAATTTCATTTTCTCAATTACACATTTTGCTGACCAAATAAGAGCAGCCATGTGACTTGTTTTTCAGTGCGTTTCCAGAGAGGAGGACTAGACCGTTAACTATCAGCAGATGATGCTCCATGTGGTTGTTTGAATTCAGGGGTGGGGAATCCTAGTCCTGGAAGGCCACTGACCTGCATGTTTAATATACACTGCTCAAAACAATAAAGGGAACACTTAAACAACACAAAGTAACTCCAAGTCAATCACACTTCTGTGAAATCCCACTGTCCACTCAGGAAGCAACACTGATTGACAATCAATTTCACATGCTGTTGTGCAAATGGAACAGACAACAGGTG
>JAODOY010038138.1:0-20762 GCA_025399855.1 Forbesichthys papilliferus
CTGAGTAGTGTGATACCCCTGTAATTGGCACACACTCTCTGATCCCCCTTTTTGAAGAGGGGAACCACCACCCCAGTGGCCACTCCTTTGGCACTGTCCCCAACTTCCACGCAATGTTGAAGAGGAGTTGTTTTCTCTGTTAAAATTATTTTTTATTTATTTGATTATTATTATTAATAATACTATTTTATGCTGATGTGATGTGAGTATGTTCACATCAACATGAGACATGTGCGTTGGTGGTCAAATTAGCTCTGGGGCTCTGGCACATTTGCATTAGGGAATTTTTCACGCTTCATGCTTGTTTGACATAGTTTATTATTATTGACATAGTATATTTCTGAGTATCCTGTGGTGACAGACATTTGGAGCTCAATTATTGGTGTCAAAGTTACAGGGTACCTGTCTGTATGTAGATTATAATGTACATTCACGCGGAAAAGGCATAGTGCCTCCCAGCGGTTACTGTCGGGAGTGCACTTAGGCGTTGAACTGCTGAGTTTCGGAAAGTGAGTGCGGCTTTCCGGAAGATCCGGGTGCTACTGCTTTCAACATAAACAGCAATGGCGGAGGCAGCAGCGTCTACGGCAGCTTCATCAATATCTGGAGGCTGGACCAAACACGTAACCTGCAGGTAGGACAAGACGAAAAACACACAAACTAACAAAGATGTCAACGATGAGTGTTAATTATAACCAAACTACCGTCGGCTCGGTCTTCGGCGAACGGCTGACAACGTCGTCTTTGGAGCCTTTGTGCGCCCAGCTGTGCTGTGTTCTGTTGTGAGTCGCCAGAAAAACATTAAAGTCCTCCATTCCTTATATTTCACGACCCCGTCGCACGTTCAATATAGGCTATATATGGTAACACCGGGTCTAAGGAAAATATTAGACATATTAGTCATCTCAGACCAGTCTCAGATCGTTCTCGCCAACGTACGACGTACAATTCACCACGTTCAAATTCCTTTCTTCGTTTCTTGTTCGTGCCCCTGTTGTACAGAATATGTCCACACAATCGAAACTGTTCCATTTTGTTATTTGGATATCTGATAGAGCTAGCCTGCTTACCAATATAGCGAACATGTCACAGAAGCCTTGCGCTTTATATACAAATGCTATAATACTAATAAGGTTGTGCCTAGGTGGTTGCCCAGAGTCCAATTTCGGTGGGGGGAACAATTTCGTCATGATACACCGGCTAACAGTACGGTACAGTCAGTACCAAGAGGTACCGGTCGATCAATCTATTCCCTACTGTTTTATCGACATTGGCGACAATTGGGTCTGTTTCAACAATTACGTTGTGTTAAAGTACACCGTTTTGCATTATGTCTAAGGGAACATTGTGTTTTATTCACATTTACTTGCCTCCCTCGGCAGTCAGACCCGCATGTTTCGTTGACATTGTTCTGATAGAAGAAGAATGGACCCTTGTGACGTATCTGAAATAAAACAGTAGCTGCTTACTTCTGAAATTTGGTTTTGTTTATCAATATAGAAATTATTACTATGTCCTAATACATTGTTTCCCCCTAGGTATTTCATGCACGGGCTTTGCAAGGAAGGTGACAACTGTCGTTATTCCCATGATCTTACAAGCAGCAAACCTGCAGCCATGATTTGCAAGTTCTTTCAGAAAGGAAACTGTGTGTTTGGAGACCGTTGCAGGTAAACATTCAGTGCTTCTTTTCAGCTGTGTAAGGAAAAAAAATCAGATATTATAAACTCAACTTCTAGAACCTTCAGAAACGGGAAAACTTCAGCATATTTCATTTTAATTGACATATTCAGTGAGACAAACTGTAGAAGGAATTCTGGGTGTTGTTGGATCCTTTTCTAGTTTATTTGAGAAGAGAATGCCTTTTGTTAATATCAACATGATTGCATTTTCAGTTCACCTTAGGCCCCCTAAGCACCCACAACTGTCCTCTGTGGCCAGTGTGACAGTTTTGTGTCAGTTTGTCCCTTTTTTTTATTCATCTTGTTCAAATAAGCATGGCTGTCATGTTATCTATACAAATATATCCTTGCTTTTATATGTGACGGTCTGTATGCCATTTTTAAGGAAGTTAATGGCAAAATAACATTCAATACATGTAGCCTAGTTGTTTTTATATAAGAACAGTGTATTGTGAATTTTCTGGCATTTTCAAGACATTTTAATGTTATTTAAATATCAGAATGAAACCATAATGCTTAATACTGTTGTGTAGTGAAAATATGAATATGCCTTCTGGTAATAGCCTACCAGTTTCTAGTGTGAATGGAATCATTGTCATAACTTTTCATGATGGATGTTATCATAATATAAATATAAATCATACAGTTAATGCAAACATTTGTACTGATATTTAATTGCCCTAATCCCAATAACCTATATATGTCATTATTTATTGCATCAGAGAAATGTGTTTCATCATGAACATGCTAGTAGATTAGACCCGTGTTTTTGTCTAGTCTAGACCATTGCTCTGCCTAGACATAAGCAGACAATGTAAGTGTTCAGTAGCATCTCCTTGGTTGCCATGGTGTCTCAAAGGTCTAGCCACATGGGAGAAAGGCCTTTGTTATCGGAGTAGGCTGCTTCATAACTTGAATACATTCCTCTGGTCAGCAGCTTGCTTAATATTAGGCCGTAACTCCACTGCATCCAGTGTTGGTGTGTTAATGAGTGGTATTCCTCCGTCCGTTTCATTGGAAGGCATTGAAGGCGATGTGCTCATTATTTCAATGACGTCTCGGGGTTGTGCAGCATCTATGAAAGCCCCAGAGAAAGAGCTCCACCGTTTGGGGATTTGTTATGGTTGAATTCTGCTGGGCCGCAGCTATTGTGATAAGCCGTCTTGTCTCCCTCCCTGTCTGTCTCTCTCTGTGTCAGTCTCTGCCTCCCTCCCTCTCTCCCCCCTCCCCCTTTCTTTCACCCATGCCAGACGACGCATATACTGCAGCCTGCATGGCAATTGCATAACTCCTGCATAGCTCCTGCATTGCTCCTGTTTTCCTTCCTCGGTGTGCCCCTCTCACTCCCTCTCCCATCCGTCTTCTCCTGGTCGGCTGAGTTCACCAGGTTCATTCCGCCATTCTGCTGCAGCTTTCACAATGCTCGTTTATTTACCCGTACGCAAGCACCCCCGCACATTTCCCATAAGCTCTCAGTGCTCCGTGGGGGTTTCTGTGACAGCAGTAGGCTTGGTGATATGGCGTTGGTTGGAGGGCATTTTTTTTTCTCTCTTTTGTTTGCGTGCTATGCTGTAGTCATGGCGTTGGTCTTGTTTTGACCACTTGAAGACAATGGGTAGTCGTGCGCTGTAGAGTGCTTCCCACTGTGCCATATGGAATTGGAAGTGGCCTAAATCTGGCCGTGTTATTTATGGTGAGGGGGGGGGTGTATTTGTTTACAGGACAGATATGCTATGCATGCCATTCTGCATATCTCTCCTGTAAACAAATAGGCTCGTTTGTATGTGTGTGTCATCGAATACATGCATGATGTTGTGTGTAAACATTGTCGTCAGTTTATAATACCAGATGCTAGATGGGGAAGAAGATTCCCAACTGGGTGACCATTAATGTTTTTTTTTTCCCCCCTCTTATGTTGATCATATATTAAGCCTTTGCTTATAATGCTTCCTGCTAATTCATGTACAGGGACAAACATCACATCCTATGTTTACATTCAGTATGTGGGAGGTCAGCAGTTGACGCTAATGAAAGGTTCGCGCTCTGGTTTTAGCAAGTTGGTATGTTTGCACCTATGAACACTGCTCTGACCTTAAAATAGTTAATTGATTAGACCCATTGTAGCCTCCATTGTTCATAATGGACCTTTACTGAATGAGACGTCAGTTTTACATTTATATTGCATAATGTAAATTATTAGAAGTTGTTATTAAAAGAAACCCTTGAGCTGTCAGAGGAACTTTTGAGTTGGTACATTTATTTATGAAGCATATTTAAAAGCTGACCAAAATGTCTTTGCAGAGAAAGCAATGATTTTAACAAATAAGGGGAAATGGCATATTGCAGGTTGCTGAAACCTTTTGACATAGTTTCTGTATGTTTTGACTGGAATGTTAAGTTGTCATGGGTTGTCCGGTAATTATATTGCAATTGTACAAATAAACTCTATATTGGTTATTTTCTTTTAATGACTGTATCTTAGCTTCATGGTGTGATGACCAGACTGTACGTTTACAAAGGGAGCTGTTAATTCACATAGGGGTGGCATTTTCAAACTCTGAGATCTCCCAACCTAACAAAAATACAGTCCACTGCTTGCACAAATGCTTTTACTAGTTTGTATCTCTAGTGGCTTGGGGAAAAGCGAATGTCGGAAACATCAGCGTTCATGCAAATATGTGGGTTACATGTTAAACCCAAGGATATCTGGATATTTAAAAAAAGCCACACAAATGCATTTGACATTGTGCTTGCCTTGGGGCGACTTTGTATGCCTTTCTACCACTAGGTGTCACACTAAGCTCACCAACATCTCAAACCAAAATAAATTCTTCTTGGGCCACATGGCCAGCTTAGATATGAAAACAAAGAACATAGGAGTTTGAATTACAAAGCGTGAATTTGATTATATGCTCAAGATGCAGTTATTCACTATAGCTTTACATAAAAATAATATTATAGTTAGGCCTGGACGATATGGACAAAATGTATATCACGATATCTTTTTTAATTTTGGTCGATACGATATAATTCCGATATCGATATGAACAATATAAACCTTTGAAAAACTGCTCAACACACCCACAACAGAGTACTTACAAATGTCTGAAAAATGCATTTGCCAAGTCTATGAAATCTCCTATAAAACTAACATTTTAGCAATAAAAAAAGGTACAAAGAAATGTTCACCTTTTAGCCTCCATACAAACAAGAAATTTGAACTCAGTCAAAATAAATATACAAAACTCTCAACTGTCTCTTTCTGTTAGTACATTATTTACCTATAATGAATGAAGGCTATATTTATGTCCACCAGTAGGGGTCAGTAGCGATTGTGACTGGCTCTGGAAAGATCTCATGAATAATGCAGCCAGCTAGTACGGTAAGATAGAAGTTTTACAGAAGACGTGAGTGGCTGTTAGCGGAGGAAGCTGTCCTAATACGTAATATTAAGCCTTTCTGTTACATTTGCTATTAGGTGAGAGAGTTAATTAAATGGTCTGGCATGTGAAAACAGCCCACTACTGTTCGGCAGTGGCTGCGTGTCTAGTGCAAGTCATCAATGCAGATAGTTCGCCTTTAATACAACTGACTTCTGCGCCCATCATTAAGTTAATTGAAATACTGGAAATAAGTTTAAAAAGCATATCACCATTATTTTTAAAAATGATTTTGCGGTGTGTGTATATATTTATATTGAATTATCATCCATCCCTACCCCTAGTTTGAAGACTGTGAAGCAGTCAGTGAACCACACGGTCTGTCCCCAGGTTTGAACACTCTGAAGGAGTCAAGCAGGATGACCCCCAGAGCCCTGCTCTGCCGTCGCTGCCCTCCGCCCCTCTCCCTCCATCCAACGGGTCCAAGCCAGTGCCCAGTGGACCAGGCACTGCCCCGCACGCCTTTGGCCCAGGGGACTGGATCAACGCTGCGGAGTTTGTGCCGGGGCAGCCTTACTGTGGACGGGGTGAGGGGACAGTGCAGTGTGTGTTTGTGTCTGACAGGGACCAAGCTTGTTCATACAGACGGGATGATGGGTGGTGAAACAGACGGCAAGGAAGTATTTATGTTATGAACGTATTCTACATTTTTGTAGCTGTAGTGGACTTAGATTAGATACACATTGCAACACAACAGTGTGTATGTATACCAGGTCTGCTGAATGTATAAAATACGAGTGCAGTTCCATCTCCTGACCAGACGGTGCCGCCAAAATGCCATGTTTTTCCCCGTGCAGCTTTAATGACGTGTGTGTGTGTGTGGGGTGGTTTCGTCTAGCTGAACCTGTGAAAGTGGAGGGCCCCGGGCCACTCATCAAGGACTTTGAGAAGGACACGGCCGGGGACGACAAAGACCTGAGGAAGCAGCTGTGTCCGTACGCCGCCGTCGGGGAGTGCCGCTACGGACTCAACTGCGCCTATCTCCATGGCGACGTGTGCGACATGTGCGGCCTGCAGGTGCTCCACCCTACAGACAGCAGCCAGCGGTCAGAACACACCAAGGTATATGACCACACAGTGTCAACACCAGAGAATAGCAAGCCCACTGGTTAAACATTAATGCCTGCCTGCACTAATGATGTACTGTATTTGCCTGCCTCAACTTTTATTAGCTAGTGGTGTTTTTTATTTTTATGAATTTGTTGTTTTAAGGTTTATTCTTATTTTATCATATAGGGGCTGGTAAAGGAATGAGGCATTGCAAATCCTCAAAGGACAACTATACAGTGCTGTTATAATTAGGGCTGAGTGATACAACGCTAACTAAAAAATATAACAAATAATATAAAAGTTTGATAAGTTTGTTTTAATTAATTTGAATTACAAACAAAGCATTAAAGGCCAATTGGGTCCAGGCTTGCATAATAACAGCAACCCAAAAGTAGACTAGCATAGGATCATAAGACACATTAAAGAAAGTTGATTGACATTTATCGTGATAATTATTGATTTCAACTGATACGTTTTTGACCATATCACCCAGCCATAGTTATAATACAAAGAACTGTTGTATTTAGCTGCATAAGTAATGATGTCTCTAGAGGCTGAGTAATTAAAGCCAGGATCATTCTTGCTAACCTCGAGCTCAAATCAAAACAGTATCGTGCTGTGGTTCTCTGTGGTGGTGCCTAACCTGTTGAAATGCATTGTGAAGCGTGTGCAGTGTAGTGCTACAGCTCTGTGGATACGTCACTTTGTTTATGTTCCTATTTATGGAGCCTGGGCTGTGTAGCATTATCTGATTTTTTTTTTTCTTCTTCTTCAAAACACACAGAACGGTAAGCTAGTGAAATGCGTGGAGAGATTAGTTGAATTTTGACAAAGTGTATAAGTATACATTTAGCTTACAATAGCTGACTATAAGGTAGAATATTACTTGAACTGATTGTAATCTTCTCACTATGCTTCTTCATTGCAGTTTGTTGTAAGAAACTACATTATACTGTAAAATGACTTCTGGGGTCCAGTGATAAGCTGAACACTTGACATATTGATTGAGTGATTGAGCTTTATTGAATAACCGTGCACATTTGTGCTTTTGCATAGGCATGCATCGAGGCCCACGAGAAAGACATGGAGATTTCTTTTGCCATCCAACGCAGCAAAGACATGATGTGTGGTGTCTGCATGGAGGTGGTGTTTGAGAAGGCCAACCCCAGTGAACGGCGCTTCGGGATCCTGTCTAACTGCAGCCACTGTTACTGTCTCAAGTGCATTCGCAAATGGAGGAGTGCCAAGCAGTTTGAGAGCAAAATAATAAAGTGAGTTCAGCTGTTTTTTTTTTTTTTCTTTTGATTTCGCAAGGGGTCCTGTAATGACAGGTCAGTCTGGATCCCTTTCATTCAATACAGTTAGCTTCTGGTTAGCTAACTGGGCCAATCGGCATCTAGAAATAATTGTGAATAGCAACAATGTCTTAGTGGTCGAAGCAGTTGCCTGATAATAGTTTTACACACATTGGCATTGCCGGATCCACCACATTAAAAAAGTGGTTAGGATCGAGGAAGACGGAGGTTAACTGAGTTTATTGAAGATAAAGGGCAGCACTTGGGTACAGATGTTTCCGGGAAGTCGTCTCTGGGCGCAATGCTTAATGGTTTGAGCTTTCAATACACGGCTCCACACTACCCATGGGGCTGCTTACAGCCTTTTCTCACGGACATAAATTACTGTTGCTAGCACATTTTAGGTGTTCTAATGAAGCCGTGTGTTTTTGCCTGTACTTATTCACTTATTGTTCCTGTGTTTTGCCGCAAGGTCTTGCCCAGAGTGTCGCATCACATCCAACTTTGTCATCCCGAGCGAGTACTGGGTGGAGGAGAAGGAAGACAAAGAAAAGCTGATTCAGAAATACAAGGATGGCATGGGGTACAAAGACGTGCACTTCCTATCCTCTATACCACATCACACTGCAGTAACTAGACCTTCTGCCCTAGCACTTCACTGACATCTCTCGTCAGTGCCCAGTGTTTCAGATGTCTGTTATTATACACACTGATTTGTTTAAGGAGATTGTATTTATTTGGAAAGGGAATTCTCTGGGACTTCAATGTAGTCAGTGAAGTATAAAAAAGATAGATAATTAAAATACATTATACAAACATACATGGTAAACAATAAAACAATTTTGATTGAGTTACTCAAACTTTAGAAGCTACAGAAAGCTAAAGGAAAAAAACTACTATTAATCCATAAAAGTAAATAGTGGGAAAATGAACCAATCATATTTTCCTGTCACTGTTGCTAGGCAGGATAGTCTGAAAACTGACGTCTTGTGACTATTTCTTTACAACTGTTAGCCATGGCTTTCAGTGAGTGTAGCAAATACCTTCCGTGTTCAAGTGAATGAATACATTTTATGTGGGAGTCTCATTAGCCAATCATATTTTGATATGGAGTGGAAGTGGGACATTCTTTAAAAAATGTAATATCTCATGGGTGTTCGTGAATACTCCCAGCTTGTGACTGCTTGTGACCAGTTTTCATGAGAAGAGGACTTGATATTGATTTATATATTTTCTAAAATGCCTTTTCATCAACTTAACGAAAAAGGATGATCAACACCAATATTGCTGGGTTTAGCACAAGTTAGCAAAAGCTATCTGTTGTATTGCTGGGACTGTCTACTTTTCAGCTTGGATAAAGAGTTCTGGTCCAGTAGCCTACTGGTTTCAGCCTACTGGTTTCTCCAGCTGTCAAACAAAAGCAGCTGTAAAACATCAATCTACATCTGGACCTGCGTGCAACCATGAACCTGAAAACATTTCACAACTTGAGATTTGATCTACATTTAAGTGAGTAACATCCTTGATACCGTGGAACACACTGATAAAGTGAGACAAACAGAAGCTCTGAAACATTTCATTCACACGGCCGTTGTGCTCCTGGGAAAGCAAGATCTAACAGCAAGGTTTAAGAGCAATGAGTTTCCCCCTACACTGTGGCAATATTTGACGACATCCTTGGTGTCAGCATTGCATTTTAAAGAAGAAATAAGCTTCAAGACGTGTTTGTTCACATTGTAGAGCATTGTGACTACATTGACGGTGACACCATACACTGTGCAGATGGATATATCTAGCTATTTTCCAACTGCAACTTCCCATTCCCTTCTTGCAACATTCCACACCATTTTTGTGCACTGATGTTTTGTTTGAGGTGTGGCAGACTAAAGAGATGGATATGCAATTATGTCTGAAAAGAATTGTGGAGTTTTGTTCCACACTTGAGATGAACAGGGTAAACCTTCGCGCCATCGGCAAGGATACTGTTAGGGAGGCCAGAGTAACCACCGGGTTGGAGCAGAAGAGGAAACACACCCAATACCTTCTTATTCAGGTGAGGGAGTGGTCCAAGGACCATGGACCCAGAGACTAATGTGTCTTGCTCTTGGTTGCTGGTTAATGTAAGATGGCCGGTCTGTTTGGTGAGAGTGTTGCTTGTCGAATTTAGAGGCAATGTTGGTCTGCATGTTTGTGGCAACCTCACATTAAGCACCATCGTCTCAGATCAAAACGGATGCTTGCAGGCCCCATACGCACGCAGGCACGCGTGCTGCTATGCACGCTCAGCCAGACCGGCTATGAAAACAATGACCAGAGGAGCTGGGATTACAACACGCACACACACGGAGTGATGTAATACTCTGCTCAGTATGCAATTACTGTAGATCTTTACATGCTATCAAAATATGGTAACATTTTACATAAAGTCTAGACTCTTTCTATATAGTCTTTCTCCCTCCCTCTCCATCTGGAACCTCCATAAATGTATAAATAAATGGATATAATACTAATATTATACGCGTTTGCCAACCTTTTCCCCTTCCCCAGGTGCAAACCGTGTCGATATTTCGACGAAGGCCGTGGAACTTGCCCGTTCGGCTCCAATTGCTTCTACAAGCACGCCTTTCCCGATGGACGCTTGGAAGAAGCGCAGCCTCAAAGAAGGCACACTGGATCCAATGGGAGGAATCGGGTAGGAATGTCAGTCTGATCTGTGACGGTTTAGAATTGATCCCGTTGGGGGGTCACCATATTTAATTAGTCTGTACTGTAGACTGGAGGTGTTCCCGACACGGTCGACCATCTAGCGACTTAAAACACGGCTCCAACAATAACCAATGAGACTGTAGCTAATGTGATAGTATCACAGTTGCCAGAATGAACTGCCTGGCAGAATTTTGATCTATGATTGACATAGAACCTCTACGGTTTCCACCATTGCACGGTACCCTCGCGCTGTAATGTTTTTTTCTTCTCCACAAGGACTGCTCTCTCCAATGTTTTCTCCAACAGATTCAAACATGTTTTACTGACAGCTTTAAACATGAAACACTTGCGGGAGACTTACATTTACTGATTTTAACGTCAATGAAACGTGACGCAACGTGACGTGACACTTCTCATGCAGTTTAATTATACCATTGAAATATTTCACACAATCGTAATGTGTTTTATTTTTTAAATGTTATAGACATACTTTGGTTTTCTTTAATTTCTGCATTTGTAAGTCGATCAAATAAGGTATAAAAAGTTAACCATATGTACTTATACCTCCCATAGCGGCCCTTGCAAATGTTCACGCCCGGCAACATTTTTCAAGCTCACTGTTACATCATGTGTGGAGCTTCAGTAATAACAGATCTTGTCTAAACTGAATGTTTGATGCTGTATTGATTTGGCTGGAATCAGGAGAAATCACACTGTGTATAACAGTAATTACACATTTTCTGACCCAGACGTAATTTCTGTGACTTGTTTTAAGTCGGGTGTCCAGAAAATTAAAAGTCAAAAACGGAGAGTCTGACTAGTCTAGTGTATCCCATGAGCCTAAAATATTGGATTAATCCCTTGGCCAAGCCATATTGGTGTGCCAGCCATGCTATCAAATGTTCAGCAGTTCAGTTTATGCACCTTTCTTTAAAAGTGTGCTTCTTAAGACCATTAATGCACCTTACAGAACCACAAATCGCCTGTGTGCCTGTGTTTGAAATGCAGGCAGTAAAGGATGGGGTAGAGACCGGTGAGAGCCTGTGCTTTCTAGGCGAGAGGTAGCAATCGAGCGCTAGTGACGTGCATCTTACCAAGCAAATGATTTTGTGTAACGGCTGGTTTCTAGACACAAATGCAAATGTGTCCCTTCAATTCAAAGTTGTTTTTCCAAGTCAAGCAGTCGTACAGTGGAGTCTTTAACCCCCCTCCCCCCTTCACGCCCTTCAGAACTCCAGGCGCACGCCGCTGTGGGACATCTTCGACGAGCGGGAGAGCACTGACTCCTTTGACAACGAGGACGAGGAGATGGTGACGTTTGAGCTCAGCGAGATGCTCCTCATGCTCCTGGCGGCAGGCACCGACGACGAGGCGACGGATTCCGAGGACGAGTGGGACTTGTTTCACGAGGAGCTGGACGATATTTATGAGATTTACCTATAGCATCCCTGCCCTGCTAGCAAACCCTGCCCACGTCAACCACCCCCATGTGCCCCATCTATACTAGACACTAGAATGGACTGTCTTGTGCGAGTGATGGACGGTAGTTCTCCTCCCATGCCCCCCCAACCCCCCACCATCACCCCGTGTTGTGGCAGTGCTGTTATGCAGGCCATTATTAAATGAAATTATGAAGAGACAACAAAAGAAATCAATGAACTTGTGCTAAACATTTTCTAGAAAACGTGTCCTTGTGAATTTATCCTTGTGCGGTTCATGTAAAAATGCAAATTAACTACAAACAAAACCAACTATATGGATTAACAAAGTATGACTTTCTTTGACTATCGCTATTAACCATGGTCAAGTTTTATTTGTGGGCGTGGGTTTGACTTGTCTATCATTTACCTCAGGTGTCTATATACCTGTGTGAGGCTCTTGAGGACACACCTGATATTTACTACATGTATTATCCTGGCTGATGGCTGTGGTTGGTCTAGAATCATTTCTTCTCATGCACTGAATTGAACTGGGTCAGAGGCAGCAGTCAGCCTCTATTATTATCATGCACAAATGCACTCTTACTGTATGTTCACTGTCATTTGCCCCCCCCCCAATAGGGTACTGAATGCAGATGAACATTTTTAGTTAAATATAAAATAATCAACCTGAAGCTCCTGTTTGTGGAGGCATGTGATGGTAAAATGGCAAGTTCTTCCTCAGAACCAGTTTGAGTAACTATTGTGATTTGGAAATATTTACATCAGGCTTAATATGAAGAAAACATCGATGTATGTTTGGTTTCTATATACATGTATGAATTGTAGATTTTATTCCTGTTGGCTTTAAATAGTGCAAATTAAGCCACACTGGCAGATGCCTATCCACAAATTCCAAATAGTTGGTGAAAACCTGTTAAGTCCATTGGAATGCATATGTTTATAATGTGTGTTTTCTATGTCCCACAGCCATCCATAACTTGAAATTAAAGTTTATTATCAAAGTCTGTATATTCTGGACTGAGTACGTTTGGGTTTGTTTAATACATTTCTTTACAAAAATGGCATATCTTCTCAAATATGCCATTTATTATAAAATGTAGGCCAATTTAAATATCACATTGCAGCCTTTTGTGGACATTCACATTAATATAGGAAGAACAACTTAACATTAATTTGCCAGATGTATACTTTTTTATGCTACATTGATCTCAATTGGGAAGCCCAAAATAATTGGTATTTATTTAGTTAAGATATTCTGTTTAGCCTATACAAAGTGTATGTGGCAGATTCAATGTGGCTCTAAATCGGTCCATTCCGACATCATATTAAATCCATGTCTTGGTTTGCGACTGCCTTGCGCTCCCCACCTTAAAAAAAACATCTGAGCCGAGGACACGAGGAGAGCGTCTGGCGAACGCGCAAATACAATGATTGCAGAAATTTTTCACGAAAAGCCTAACGCTACCGACAAACAATCAGAAGAGACAATTTGCCCAGACTCGCCGGTGTCGAATTCGCCGGAAAACGACCAGCTGTTCATTAGAAGCGCTTCATCCTGGAGAGACACTCAGACGTCCACTACCAGCATCAACCCAGAAGAGAGTAGTATAAAGCCCTTGGTATCTGCAACCGCTGCCCACGTTATGACATCTGGGGAATTCATGCAGACCGCTCCTCTGTTCGTACAGAAGTCCAATAGGAATGTGGTGTACAAGGTGCTGTGCTTTCTCATCCTCGTATTCCAAGGCGGCATCCTGGATTTC
Organism: Forbesichthys papilliferus; assembly: GCA_025399855.1. Taxonomy (NCBI): domain Eukaryota; kingdom Metazoa; phylum Chordata; class Actinopteri; order Percopsiformes; family Amblyopsidae; genus Forbesichthys; species Forbesichthys papilliferus. Next base: position 13,379 of record JAODOY010038138.1, read on the forward strand.
TACCTCATCACATTCACTGACCTATACTGGTGCTCGTGGATTGCCACAGACCTGGTGGTGATATCAGGCTGGGGGATTTTCTTCATGAAGAACGCTAGAAGCAAGAGGGAACGGGCATGTGGTTTCCACCAGAAGAGCTCAATGTTCGGTTGCAACCTCGGCGAGTTCACGTACGCATACCTCGCATGGCTTATTTACGTTATCGCCTGCACCCCGAAGATGGTACTCATTCTAGAGACGTCGATTCTGGACCTCATTGCACTCAAAGTCCCGTGTGGTGTCACCGGATTTAAGATTATAATGCTGCTCTCCGCGCCTTTACTTTACTGCCTCATCAATTCCATTATCGAAGACCTCAACGGGGCGACTCGCCACCACTCGCAAAGCTGTTATATGAGCACTTGTTTGGATGTGATCGACAGCTTCACATTGGTAGAGATGCTATTGAGAAACGAGATACCCACAGCCTATTTGAAATACACAGTCATCGCGGTTTATTTCATCGCTCTCGCCGTCCCAGTTATCTGGCTGTACGAGCTGACAGCGTCAGAGATGCGTTGCCGGTGGGTGTGGGCGAGGTTCTTTGCAGGTGTGATAGTAAACGCGCCCTTACTTGTGGTCAGGTGTTTTCAGGTATATGTTTACAAATTGCCCATCTCTGTTTTCATGTTCAAAAATATGTTTTTCGTCTTTTGTAAGTTTCTGGAATTCGTCGAGCAGTGTGCGGCGGTGAGAGGTGTCAGGAGGTTTGTCAGTGGAAGCAACCCTGCACAATTCTCTCACTGTGTCTCTGAGAACGACATGTGTCCTCACGGCTATGTCAACACACTGGCTGTTACGCAGTCCTAGGCTAATGGCCTAGTCAAATAAAAACACATAGGCTGCTGGTTGGAATACTGGAAATTATCAAAGCGACATTTCAGTAACAGGTGCTACAGTGGTGCACCTCAAACGTTGGGCATTGTGACGTTGTGGTTGTTATAGTCTGTCTGTGAATTCAATTATTGACGTGCACTTTTAATGTGAGACACTTTTAGTTTAACTTATTGTGTGACGTCATGTTGGGTAGGTGCAATTTTAGGTCCCCTGCTTGACTCAAAGGATGTGGGCTTTATGCCTTTGCCCTTGATGTCTATTGTATCTAGTGTTTTATATAGATAAAAGTAGCATATCTTCTACTGGTGTGTTGAGTGTCTTCAGTAGAGTATGGCCCTAGTAATCTACTGCCATCAGCAGGGATATTATTAATTTGGCCATGGTGCTCAACCAAATGTTGAGCACCATGGCCAAATGACCAGTTTTGCAAATAATTAAACATGGGAAATGTCAAAGTATCTTGCAAAACCTACATCAAAACTCATAACAGTTTACTGGCCTACTTATTGGAACCTCGTGCAAATATTTATATAGGCATATAGCTACATTAGAAGCCAACAAATTGGTAAAGTCTGCATTGTTAGCCTACATTAAGATCACTTCCTTTTGAGTGAACAGGAATGAACATGCATGCATTTTCATTGCACAGTAGAGTAGAAAGATGCACTTTCCAATGTCCAGTAGCCTAGGATCACTAGTTATACTCAGTCTATAATGGTTTTGTAAACCTAAAATATTTATTTTAAAGTATTATTGTGATTTAAGGTAGGATAAAGGTGTTCAATGAAGACATTTGTGCAATATGGTGCAGCGGTGTGCTTTTATTTTCAGTGCCTATCATTTCACCCATATGGATTCTGTGGTGGAATCATGGATGATGGTGTTTTGTGCAATTTTCTAAATGAGTATGCCTCTTTTTAACATGAGGGGGATATGCAGGCCTGAGGTGTAACTGACTTGTGCCTTGTACGGTTGAAGGGAATTTACATGTAACTGTGGATTCACCCCTTCCCCCTTGGAACATAATTTGCATGACTTTTTATTTTATTTTGTTGCAATGTATAGAGCTTCAAGCACATACCAGAGTGGGCAACTAAAATGACCTGGTACATTGTGTGACTGAACTGAATATGAGTTACGTCCAGGAGTTACTACATTGGAACAGTGCACTATAAGCTACCATGGACGGGCCTTAGCAGACTCTAAAAGTTAAAACTGCTACAGGTGTGATGACTATTTACATTGTGTGGTTGAAAACTACAATCTCAGACCAACATTATATACATTATTTTGTTTTGTTGTTATTGCATTATTTTTGGAGACCAATCTCAATTCAAGTTTGTAATGCCTGTCTTGTATTGCAAATTATTGGTGGGGGTGGGGGTGGGGTATAAAACACTACTTTATAAATATATATACCTGATATAAAGGGTGAACACAATAAGCTGTCACATACTTTAACAGGATCTAGGTCAGAATATGGAGACTTATGGAAGACCTTTTCAAGTAATTGAATATCATTTTTATGTTGAATGCTAAAAAGCTTCTATACTTTTTTTTTGTCAGTCCTTCTGTGATTGATTGCACTAAGATAATATAGAATGATGTTTGAGTTTGTTGTTTCTTATGTCATGCCAAAGTATGAAACGTTTTATATAACTAACTTCCTTATTGCCAGTTACAAATGATGACAGCCTGATATTTCATTTGCTGATCAAGCTGTTGCTTTAAAAAAAGTTTTTATTCAGTTTTAGTAAAAAAAAGATGTCGACAGTAAAATCATAATCAATACAATAATTACATATTTATACTTTTTTTTTATTATTATTTTTAAAAAGTACTTGTATAGTGTATTAAACAAGCAGTCATGCAAATGCTACCAAAATATATTTTATGGAAAACTGATAAAACCCATTTAATCCAGACCAGTCATAGTATATAAAACATAATAATAGTTCTAGGTCTTATACTGTAGTACCATTTTCTCAAATAATATTTACAGGGATGGGAAAAGACAGCTATTGTTTACAGAATACAAAATTGACTTGTAAAAATGTGATGATCTATATTCATATACTCAAATAAATGTACTGTAGATGTACAATAACGTGTGGTTTAAAACTGAAATAAATCTGAGTCAAGAACTGTACAAAATGATTTCACATTATCACGCTACACCTCATGCTTGCCTTCTTAAAAATGAATCCACTTCCTGCTACTTCTCATCTATCATCGAAAGCATAAAATACACAAATTCATGGGCACTGAAACTCCCCAGCCAGGTCTCTCCCATATTAAATCTGATTTCCTGTTTGAAGCAATCATGCTTCTATGTGCATACTTGGATTTATTTTAGCCAGGTGGTCTGAACCAGATCTGACAGAAAGTTATCATTTGTATTATTAGGTTTTGTGACGTTGCAACCTAATCAGAAACTCGCACTATGTTGAACATGCATCATGACAATGTCATGTCATGTCACATACAGCCCTACACGTGGCCCAGAAATCTTTCCCCATGAAAGAGGCAAACAATGTTTTAAACAGTAACTAACACTATAATACTTTCAAGAACTGGATGTATAGGCAAGGTCACTTGTACCATCTCGATAGATAGCAGGAAAAATGGCAACAGAACCGTTTCTCACTCTATGCCAGTGTGTTGGTGGTTTTTCTGAAACAGTTCCTCCTGTAACCTTGCCAAGGCAACCAGAGGATCGTCTTCTTGGAGAGGCGACGTGTGTTGTGATGAGATCCTCGACATATATCCCTGATCTGATCCAGTACTGGAGCCTTTTCTGGAGTGTTCCGCCACAACAGCGTCCTCAATTTCAACAGGAAGGGAATTCAACACGCTGCACGTCTCCGGCAGATGGACGCTAGAGATCAGAGAGTTGTGTGGAGCCACAACTCTCTGATCATACCCAGGGAACGACTGGCTCAAGAAAATGGAGGGCTCGCCTTCTTCGTTCTCGGTAGGAGTGGGTGACGTCAGTTGCTCCTCAAGGTTGAGACAGTCTTCTGTTGGCCACGATGGTTTGTTTGACATAGGCTGAACCCAGTAGACAGGCTCTATGACATGACCGGTATGGTACAGGCTGGCGGTGTGCACACCAGGTGTAGGGACCATTAGTGGGTTTAATGGGTAGACAGATTCCCTCAAGGGAATGATCATCGGTTCAAGTTCCAGCACCGGACTCATATTCCATTCTGGGTTCAGTTCAGGTGTTCGCACGAAAAGACTGTCGTTGTTGTGATTGATTTCGACGTTGTGCATGTAGACGGGAGAGCCTTCTCTTATAAGAGGGACGCACTCGAGCACAGGCGGTACCTCCAGTTGGTTAATCAGTAAGTTGGTCTCTGCCACCAGTTCCTCCTCATTGTCCACACACTCAGACTCAAACCAATCAGGATTCTCCAACTGGTGGGCCTGGAAGAGTTCAATAGCATCCTTCAGGGCTTTACCTGAGGGACAGCTGAAGAATTCATCCACGCCGATACCCTCAATGTGGTTCACCTGACTCGGCTGGAATTTCTCTATGTCCAAAATGCGGAAGTACAGCTCCTCGAAGTGCTTCATCAGCTTGTACTTGACGGCGATGTCGAAAACGGACGGCACGTCGCGCTCGTCGCTCACGCCTTCGAAATATGCCACCATGTATTTCCCGAGGGTGGCCGGGTGGTGCATATCAGGCAGCAACAGGTTAAGGAAGGGGATCAGCATGTCGTCAGTAGGGGAGTTCACGTCTTCCCTCAGGGTCACCGGGCCCTGGCCACACATGGCTCTCCACTTGGCCTGCACGCCGCGCGAGCACAGCACCAAGACCTTGTCTGTGGGGTTGGTGAGCTGCCGCCTCTGCCACTCCAGCCAGCGCAGGCGTCCCACTGTGCCTACTGACGTGGAGTCCAGGAGGTCCGCTAGCACCTCCACTCCACACTTTGACTGCAGGAACGCACACAGCTTCAACACGATGTCCCTGTAGAGGCGGTGGTCCTGGGAGTAGATCACCAGCACTTTGGGGGGTTGTTTGGGCAAAAAGTCCTTCGTACGGCTTGCCGCTGACTGCACAGGCATGCCACCTTTGTTTACAAGTCAAAATATAAAAAGGTAAACCACGTCAACAGATTAAACAAATATTAATTTATAATATGTCCCTCAACTTGATCACAGGAACACAAAATAGGCTGAAGATTTGTTTTTCCCCTTGAAAGGTACACTGACCAATTGTGTTACAGGCCCCCCCAACGAAAACAAATGCTCACTGTTTATGTTTGAAACAACTGTGTAGCTTCTAAGATTCTGAAATGCTAAGGTTTGTTTCACAACACACTCACCTCTGTCAGGCCTACAGCAGTGATATATAAATAATACACCAGCACTCAGCAAGACCAACGCAATGGCAGCGTATATGAACGCTTGACTCAGGCCTACAGAGTGAACAAATAAAAAATGCATTGTTGCAGCTTTCACAGCTATTCCAAACATTACTGTTGGTGGTTTCCGCTTGACTGACAATAACCACAGGTCTTGCATTAGTCACCTGTGCAAGGTGTAGGTGTTGGTGTAGGTGTACACATGTTGAAGCCCTTCTCCCACCGCTCACAGTCATTTTCACAAACTGGAAAATGTGGTTGAATCTGTGAGGAGGAAACGTCATCTCAATGTTATCTCCAATGCAGGTTTTACTAGATCTACTGGTTACAGATGAGACATGCACTGTTTCTAGAGAAAAACCTAAGCGCATCAACCAGGAAGGGTATACTGTGTTAACACTGTATTTACAAAAGTGATATTTACCTCAACTGTAAAGTCACAGCAGATTCTGGGCCAGCGTTCCAGAGAAAATGTTATATTTAACGATGTCTGATTGTTCTAAAAATAAAAATGCACTTTTTCAGAATGTTTTTAAATTGTTCTGATATACTATGTTAATATAATATACACATTCATGAACACACATACAGTAAATTAAAGTAAAAATGACTGTATGCAGTTCAAATTAAAATGCTGAGGAATGCATACTTTTTTGCTATCTGACACCTTTGTCATTATTGCAATTTCTGATATTGTAAAACTTATGAAAGGATCTTTTGAAAGGATCTGACATGTATACACTGGACAAACATTACGCAGTAGTGATCACAAACCACTTGCAAAGCAGTGGTTTGAAGGGGATTCATTCCTTTTGGCTTGCTGTATGACACATTAGCTGTTATATATCGGGTGGGCAGTGAGTTAACATTCATATTCACTAATTTGATATTTTCCTTCCTGTTTTGGACAAGGGTGCCATTGTAGGCAGGGAGACCGTATCCAGGTAAGTATTCTGCTACAAGGAAATGCTTACATGTGATACAGTGAGTGCACCAGAATTGACCTGAGTAATGTAGCATTAATAGCTTATGAATTTAACTTTGTAACAACGTTAGGTTACCAGACTCATTCTTAATCATAACATGCATTTCTGTAGTCCAGGACCACATATGGGTGCGATTGATACAGCACAAAAGGCAATGTATTAAACAAAGAGAAAGTGGGGCAGCCCCCTGGGCTAAGGTACAATACGCAGGATGTCATTTTAATGCTTACTACACTACAAATGTTCTAGGGCACATAACTAAAAAAGGAGCACCCATCCGCCTTTTAAACAAGACAACTGCACAACTTATGCTTCACACGAAGCACATTCTCAAGTGCAGACTTTACCTTGTATGCGTATATCACACGTGTGCTTCTGTTGCACCTCAGAAGAACTCTGTATTTCTCAGACAATACATCCGTGTTGAACATCACAGGTAGCGCGGAGTAGTTCTTAGTGGCCCAGTGTATGGTTATATTAGGCTGCCAAAGACTCCCTAAATTAACAAAGACCAGTGAGTGACAACATGGTGTGTGTACTGTATGTAATAACTTACCTGGTTAAAACTCGTCAAAACCAGCACGATGTTGTTAAAAATAATACCACTAAACTTTAATTGTATAGCACTTTTCATACAGTAATTGCAGTTCAAAGTGCTTTGCAGAGGGTGTAATACATGCAAAATGGTGCTTCCCAAAAGTGTGTGTGTATATAAACACAAAAATAAGTTACTGTAGTACAGTGATAGGTACTCCCTTCCATCTCATACCCCTACATTGTTCCTGGACTTAAACCACACCTCTCTCTACTCCTCCCCTGCACCCATACACTTATAGCTATGTTTCAAACATAAACAGTAAGGTAAAATTCAGGGTGTTGTGCTACACCACATATATTTCTTACCTGTCTCTATGCAAAACTGTGTCATCTTTATCTGTGGATCTCTGCAACCTAAATATATGGGATTTAGTGAGTGATCTGTTACAATTAATTATGCAGATGCATGTTTGTATCACAGATCATAAGGAATCACTGAAGACTATACTTATAAGAAAGCCTTCATACATACATACACACACACACACACACATATATATATACATATACATATATAAACACACACACATATATACACACACACACACATAT
>JAODOY010038147.1:0-20760 GCA_025399855.1 Forbesichthys papilliferus
TCTGTCACTCTGTGTGTGTGAGTTAGAGAGAGAGGGTGTGAGAGAGAGAGAGAGAGAGAGAGAGAGAGAGAGAGAGAGAGAGAGAGAGAGCGCTGCTACATTGCTGCGTGACTGCTGCGATAATTGAAAGAGAACTCGTTTTTTTATATGTAAAAATGCGATAAACTATATTGTGCAGTTACCTATCCCAGTGTGTCTAGAATAGTCCACAAAATAGACTTTTAATATTAAAAGTGGGTTTCTTAATTTTATTAAACACACACTTTAGCCTATTTGGCCTACTATCTAACACACATTGACATCGTTTTTCACAAAAAGTTGTTTAGATATATGTTAGCCAATATTTAATTAAGGCCCGTCTTCCATTTTGGGGACAATCTTTATTTATAGTTGTTTGCAATTTTATGAGACACTGGTGTGTTGACCGGCCCACCACATTGCGAAACTGACCGCAACTTGGCCCTTTGGAAAAGTGAAGAGGAGGGGTAAAGTGGATGCTTTGAATGGACGTCCACGTTAATTGTTGGCTGAGAGTTCACGTACAGTATGGGCAGACTGATGTAAATACGTAAGTCGAAAATGGTTGTTTGTTTGAATGAGTGAGGTAACTGTTCTGGCTTTCAGGTGTCACTGTTTCCCATAGAAAATCTGGCACAATAAAACATCAAGCTCTATATGCCAAAACCAGGAAAAACCTCTTTTGTATGCTACAATGCCCCTTCCCCGCACTTCCCCCCTTAAGTTTTCCTCCATCCACTATTCAATTACTTGGGAACTGGTACTGGCACGAGCCAGATTCAAACCCATTACATTAAAGTATTGCCAAACTACAGGTGTGCAGGTTTCCATGTCATCTTTCCATGGCTGCTAACATCTGCAGAAATCAGAGCAGGAAAATGTGATGGAGTGATCTCAGTATCACTCTATCACTTTGTCCATGTAATGCGAAGCATAGCAACCTCGACGATCACACACGATATTGGGAATTAATTGAAACAATGGGATGCAGAAACGCCGGGAAACAGATTAATGAGAACAAATATTCCTTAACCATAGATGAAAATAATAGCACAGTCTTGGCAGTGTGGTCTAGTCTTAAATTAGATGGCTTGGGTGGTTGGTGAAGGATTAGCCAAATAAGGAAAGATGGAATAAAGGAATATCAGTTCCTGGCTTCCATGAATGTCCTAAATCATGTTATAGGGTATTTCGGGCAGGAAGGATGTAAAGTAAAAACATTTGAGAATTTTTTTTTTTTTAATATATCTTCGCTCTTATGTTGGATTTGTTTTACTCGAAACATCCAATTAATTTAAAGTGGCACTCTGGCGGCCCCTTTGGTCAAAAGATGCAACTGAGCGATGTATGGTTTTAAAAATGGTCACATTGTTTATTTGACATTAAACAGAGTTTTTTGTTTTCACTGTTTAGTTACAGAAATCACTCCAGGCATTGTTTTCTCCATGGAGGGCAAGACAGAAATGCCTTATTTCCCCTGTGTAAGTATAGCTTATATGTTTTTCGTGACTCTACACAATATAGTGCATAACCATTAAAGCCAGTGATTGTATGAAAAGACACTTTTACTTTATGTCAAATTCAGTGATTATCGCCTTGTGATCCACTAATAGCTGTCCACTATGTGTACCCTGAACCCTCCCACACACACACACACAGTTTTCTACACAAATCTGGCTCTGTAATTGGGACTGCAAAAGGGAAACACAGGTGGTGCAGACCGCACCATGCCTCACACCATCCTAGTCATGGCAACGTGTGTCAAATTAGAGGGGCAAAGCCTCTGAGGGAGCACTCTAATGGAGAAGTGTTTTTGTTTTGAGTTGAAATATCTACATTCCATCTCTAGCATCACTGAGTCCACCGTTAATACTGCAGTACATCCACATATGTTGGTTTCACCGTAGTTTAAGAAAGACCTACTGTATTCTAAAAGCATTTCGGTGGATATATAGCCCCACTTATGCATCCGACATCTGTCATATTTTCCGAAGAGCCTATAGTATAGCCTCTATTTTTATTTAAGTGTTTTTTGTTGTGGTTGTTGTTGTGTTGAAAGCAAGCTAACCGTTTGAATTCCAAACCAGCAACCATGATTATGGTGCCATTTATAATCAACACAAGGAGGCAGTGCATTAGGCTATAGCAAAATGTCCTGGCTTCTTATGACATTGCTGGCCTTGTGACCTTCCTCAAGGCATTACCAACTTTCCCCCACCCGGGATCACAGTTCACAGAACAGAAGACGTCTTGATGTGTTTTTGAAGTAATGCCTGAAAAAATCCCGTTGGCCCAAAGTCAGCATGTTAAACTCCTCAAAGCATATGCGTGTAGGCTGTACCGTACATAAACACGCAAACTTGTTCTCTTATTTGTGTGTGTGTGTGTGTGCCTGTGGTAATGTGCGTCTTTATTTTGGCCTGGTCTGGGGCAACATGCCAGCACTGCTCTCCATCATACTGTGCCAGAGTAAATACAGCAAATGCCTGAGAAGGAGGAGAAGAAAAAGTTAACACAATATAAAGACCCTATTGCAATTGTGTACTGGACTAAGTAAGAGAGGTGTAACACACATTCGTTGATTGGGCGACGTGCGTTTTGATTTAGTGAACTAGAGATTTAGATGTTCAATTGATTGAATACAAGAAACTGAACACTTGCACTTCAGATCATCCTCCAGCTCCACTCTTCCCTCCCACTTACTGGGTTAGGCGTGCACATGTCCAAGAGATCTGTTATTTCAATTAACTGTATTAAACGCTAACGATTTTGTGAGTGTTTTTTTTTTTTTAACTATGCCCAATTTAAGCATATACACAGACACACGGTTGGTCAAATCCTCATTAACTACACTACTACATGGCCTTGATAACTTATATTCAAGCTTTCAAATCAAAATTCCACACATCTCTCTGGTCCCGAAAAACACATAGAAATTCAATCGTTTTTTAGAATTTTAAGCACCTGCAGGAACCCGCCTGTGAGCATGAGCTTGAGTGTGTGTGTGTGTGTGTGTGTGTGTGTGTGTGTGTGTGTGTGTGTGTGTGTGTGTGTGTGAAGAAAGGCTATCTCAAAACTAGGTCAGTCAGAGAGACAGAAAATGACTAGAGAGAGAGAGAGGGAGAGAGAGATAGAGGGAGAGAGGGAGAGGAAAAGCGAGAGTGACAGAGTGGATAAAAATGAGACAGGGAGAGGAAGAGAGAGAGAGAGAGAGAGAGAGATAAAGATGTGACAGAAGAAGGCCTTCTGTTGCGGTCAAATGAACCACATTGCTGACATTATCCCCATTAAAAATATATATGATTATATATGATTTATTTTGCACAGGAGGGTGTCCTAAAGGTTCGTGAAATAATTAGAAAACCCAATTTACATGAAACCAAATCTTTGTTCATGTGAAATATTCGTGGTTTAATTTTTAATCAATTAAACCACGTTGAAATAATCAAAGGTGCAGAGATTGATAAAACAAAAGTGAGACATCAGGCCACACAAAGATCCATACGCGGTGCAGGGGATGTGTCACCCCCAATATTTAGAAGAAGTGTATTCCCCCCCTCGATAAAAACATGAAAGACACACTGGGGCTACCAGATTATATCGGAGTAGTAGCATTAACCGCCCATTGAACCGCTTGACCACATAGCCGTAACCTAGAATAGGCCTACTACACAATTGGTTCAGTGTCACATTGTACACCCCATCCACACGGCTTTACGTCGGCATATGTCACTGACGCACTACTTGCAACCTTCAACTGCTAGCTCTGCCAGACGTTCAAGGAGACGGGGAGGGGGTTGATGCTGACTGAGTACTGTAGACCAAGCCGACAGTTCTGTGGTTTTGATTTTAACAAAGTCTCATTCTCGAGCAGTTTCATTAGGTTATGCCTATGTGTGTTGAGGACTATGCCTAAAGCACTACATACAGTGTGTTTGATAACCCTTACTGCATTATATTCCATATCTTTTGAATTGTGCCAGTGTTCATGTATTCCTTTAAATGGACATTTCTACCCTACATTTATGCAGAAAAGGCACAAACTGTTCCTTAAGAATTCTCCAGAATGCAAAAAATAAAGAGTTTTATTGTCAAACTTTTCTGGGGGAGGACCCCAGGCCCATTTGATTCCTCACCAATGCTCAAGCTAAATCTATGCCCATGCAAAGATCGTTACAGTCATCACAATTGTGCCACGTGAATGCAGAATTAGCGTTCGCCTTGGCGGTATAACTTGAATTGGGATTTTGAGTTTTTGGGTCATAGGCAGACAAAGAGAGAGAACACTACATGTCCGCATATTTCAATCTAGTGTAAAGCAACTTAGAACAAAAAAAAAGCTGAGAAGTTAAATTTCATGAGCCCTGAATTCAATAACGCCACAGCTCCCCCAAGTGGAAAAACAATGGTATTGTATTATAACATAAAATGTTAAATGTGTCCCTCAAGCTCTGCCTGTAATTATATAACGTGTTTACACTAGTGTATTATATGTAAACTAAATTGTATTTTAGGTATAAAATATAGCCAACCAAAACAAAACACATTTGTCTGATTCAACAATACATATAACATATGTTTAGTGTTGTGATAGGCTACTGTGTAGTTTCTTTGAAGGTTTTCATTTTATTGCTTTTATTGTAAAGCACTTTGTGACTCATGTCTGTGAAAAGCACTATATAAATACATTTTACTTATATTAAGGACTGATAAATCCCTATGGACCTAACATTAGAAGCATGTACCTGTTTTCCCATTAATAGCAAGAAACACACTGGGATACTGCTTTTCCACACATAAGTTTATTATCAAGAGCTGTAGCATTTTACTGATATTATTAAACACAAAAAGGGAATATCAGGATAAGTGCACATTTGAAACAATAGTACAAATCTTTTCTCCTTAGACAAATAATGACATCAGTATATACAGTATGCAAACCCCACCCAAACCCTATTTCTCTATCACGTACAAGCCAATGCAACCCTATCCTGTTAATAACACACAGGTGGTTCTCTCTGGAGCCGTGTTTTGTTCCCGTATGTCACGCTGCATGCGTACTACAAATTATGCAACATGGCCGCATTGGGAACACTGACTTTGTGACACTGACAGAGATACTTAGAATTATTTTTGAATCAAGTGAATGTTTTCCATGTTATATGCTCCTTAGGTATCGTGACGTCTTTTACAAGCCATGAAACACAACGCGAATGCATTCAGACAGGCTGTAGGTGGATGAATGTACCACTATACCCCTACTCTACTGGTACTGTTCAACTGTCAAGTCCTGCTTCCAGTTTAGGGTAACACATCTGTTTGCCATGTCTCTTTGTGTATCAAAGTTAACTGCACATAATCATTGGCTGGCTACTCCAGTCAAACTGAAATGGGACAAAAAGCTTTTAATTGAAAATTAATAAAATACACATTTCATGCCCAGATATAACTGGAGTTGTTCACAAACCATTAAGGTCTTATCTATAGCAAAACCACAAGTGCCAAAATATGTTAATGGTTGTCCATTACATAGTTTCCTTGGAAGGAACTGTGACTGAGCAATGAACTACAGCATAATGTAATACAAACTGTCACAAATCTCTAAACCAAATTATGAACGAGCAATGACTGCCGCTTTTAGCTGTAACCTATACAAATAAAGAGTTTCAATAATTAAAATGAATATTTAAGTATGATTTGAATAGAATATGAAGTTCATTCTAGTGACTAATGCAGAACTGTAAAGTGAACTGCTTACTAATTTGTAACTGCAAAGTGACTAATGGCTGGAGAAAAAAAATGCACATTATCACTTACACAGCTGCAGGCCTGTGTTTGTACAATAAGTATGACTTTAAATAGCTGTGAAGAATCAGGTTCTCATAGAAGGCAGTGTCTTGATGGAGAGAGAATGAACCCTCCTGAATTAATATGAATCAACATCTGAGTGATAGGCCATGGGGACTGGACAATGTCAAACCCAGGAGGCAGCCATCTTTATACCCCAGGTCCAATGTTATTCCCTGATTTAGACACCTAGGTTCTAATACTAGCCACACAAGTAAAGGCACAGGTCACACAAAATATGGCAGGGTTTCCAAAAGTGTTTGTAACTTAAAAGTGTGCTTAATGGCCATTTTGTATTTCCTTTAACAATGTATGCATACTTTGTCATGAACACACAACATACTGTTAAGACAATATATGTAGTTTACAATGTACTTAATTGTCTTTCGGTCTAGCATCTCCACAATACAAAGTTAAAAAAATAAATTAAAAAAAAACATTTAATCTTGATTTGTTTTTGTTTTTTGCAAGACAGTTTTATTGATCAACTCTATGTATTTGACAAAATGGTAAAGGACTGTAAACAAAAGATTCAGTAAGACCTTATTAAGGCTACAAATACTGAGAAACCCTGCCACGCTTGGTCTTTTTTGTACACTGGCATACCTACATTTAAACAGTCCCTTATGTAAAACATTTCAAATAAGCGTATTCTCTAATTCAGTGAATACTTAAAAATCTCAATTCTAAACCACTCAAATCGCAGTAATCAATTGGTTATTGTTACAAGACCGTTGACAAGTTAAGCTGTACTGCAAGGCAGGTCTACCATGAATTTTTGAACTTCCAACATCCAAGCCTATATAGTCACACAGTAATGCTGTAGTTGAAGATATTCTCAGGGTCAAAGTTGTGGAACTTTGTAACCATTATAGTGCCACTCTGGACTGCAATTAAAACTTTCAGATGCTTTAAAAAGGATTTATGAATATTGGACCATTTCTATGTATAATGATTTGCAACTATTTTTAGACTTGATTGTCTACTTTTTTTTGTATGTCTTAAAATGTTAACCGTTTTCGCAGAGAAACACACAATATAGGGTTGAAAGATATTTATACTTATTTGGAGGGGTTGCAGAATGGCTACCTGCACCGCAGATAGTTCTGACATCTATTTTGAATAGGATTATGGCCGGTTAATTTAATTTCCAAATATTTAACAGCATGTAAAAAAGGGGATTGGCCAAGGTCTCGTATTTCTTAGTGAGCCTGGTTACCAAGATTAAGACAAAATGTAATGTTTGTATCTGAAAACTAAAAAATACAAGTCTTCATAATTCAGCAAAACAAGAATCCTTTACAGCTAGAACTAAGAACTCTAGATCACCCCTATCTAGCAACATTGACAAAATGTTATTGCTGATTTCCTCGTTTGTCAATATACTGTAGTACTACCCACCATTTAAATTATTACTTAATTATATGAAGTATCCCTCCACCATCGTCGTCCCATTGAAATTTTAGCGGCACATAAAAAGAAGTTATTTATTTTGTGAACCAAGGGTGTGGTCAAACGAAATGCGTATTCTTTGCCATGATAGGGTAATTGATTAAAAAATACAAATGAAATACATTTGATTTATAATGCGGGAAAAACATGTCACGACTTAATAGGAGCAATTTGCATTGCTCCCGCGTGCAGCAAAATTAGGCCAACTCTCATGAACCAAAACAATAATTGCTCCCGGTAAGGTGAGGAATCTTGTCCGCAGAACTATTTTCCCAGCCTAATTTTCTTGATAGCTTTTATACAAAAAAAAAAAACCAACAATTAAAAAAAGTGCTGCACCTCTCACATTCACTGCAGAACAGAAACGCAGACCCAATAAGACGAAACCAGTAGATATCAGACGATCTCCGTCCAAGCCACACACACTAATGTAAACTCTCCTGAACTGAGTAAAGTCGAGTGTATGCGTGTGAGAGAGAGAGAGAGAGAGAGAGAGAGAGAGAGAGAGAGAGAGAGAGAATGGAAAACAACATGGGAGTACAGGAGAAGAGAGTGAGTGTGTTGTTTCTGTAGGTGTGTGAGAGAGAGAGAGAGAGTGTGTGAGTGTGTGCTCATCATCTCCCAGCGGGCGTGTCTACGACACTCCGTTCACCAGCGGTGGACTGTCCTGTTTGTCCTTCTTCATCCCTCGCTCTCTTAGGGGCCGATGGTGAGGCGGGCGGGCGGAGCCCTCGCTGCCGGCGCCCCCCTGGTTGGAAGGAGGCGCTGCTGCTGCTGCTGCTGCGCCTCCTCCCGCTGCTGCTGCGCCTCCTCCCGCTGCTGCTGCTCCTCCCCCTCCTCCTCCTCCCGCTGATGCTGCTCCTCCTCCTCCTCCTCCTCCCGCTGCTCCTCCTCCTCCTCCTCCTCCTCCTCCGCGGCTCACAGAGGAGTGTTGCACGCTGCGCTCGTTGTTGCCGTCCACACGGATCTGCGTTAGAGACACCGCACGTCAACAGTGAAGGTGACGGTGCTTTTATTGTCTCACACATGTAGCGAAAATTTGTTCTCTGCATTTAACCCGTCCAGCAGCCGGTGGGCAGCCGGTGGGCAGCCGGTGGGCAGCGCCCGGGGACCCACTTCAGATTGAGGCCAGTGTTTCTGGTCAATGGCACTGACTCAACGTCAGCTATTGCAAGCTAAATGTAATGACAATACACCAAATATCTCCTCGCATTTCGCTATCTTGTTGTTCTCGGTGCGTTGCTGAAAACACAAACTAATACACAGCCCTGGCTCCGTAAACAGGAACACAAACAAACTGGCGAACACTGCTCACAACAACAATGCCGATTGATTTCGCTATGCATTTTCAATGTGTGGGGCGGAGCTTCTGGGAGTTTCTTGAGTTTCTTCTTCAACTTGAGTTGAGCTCTAAATTAGTAAGCGTTCCTGCCTGTTCCTACTGACTTACAAGCTGCTAGGGGTGTAAATTACAGTTCACCAAACTTATTTTTTTTCTTTTGAGTGGCATAATTTTATCATTATTTTCTGGCCTTGATTACATTCGTTCTGTAGAATAGTCTTAGTTGGTAAGTAATAAATAAGTAAGTATTAGACTTTTCTTCTATACCTTCTGCCACTAGATGGCACACTTGTACCAGCTTCTCAGTAAAGTGTGATATTATTCCACATTGTTTTGTTTGAACATAGTGTGAGTATAGAAGCGGAGGCAATAGACACGCGTTGCCATAATCCGACATCGTAGTGACGGGGATAAAATTAGTCCATGAATGAGAACACATGCATTCTAAAAATATGTGTATATAACACAGACATTACAATATGCTGTATCTTATGTTTCCTCTTGGCAAACTCAGTCACAACATCCTCACAGTCCAGATTGTAGGTGAGCTTAGATTCAATGACCACCAGAGACAACACACTGCAATGCTATTATTGCTATTACAGATATCCTTTATTTATGTACTAAATAAATTAATTTATTATTATTCAAGTCAACGTTGAGAAAACTCTCGGAGAAATCTCCTCGGATATGAACAATAGGCCTACGTAAGGTAATAAAACACGTTCAGGAAAAATGGTACCTGCATCTGCCCACTCTGGGACAGTTTTACTCCAATAGTGGCCCTAGGTAATTCAGGGATCTGTCTATAATGCAATTGAGGGATATGAAATTTGATATGAAAATTAAATTATAGCATAAAATGTCATTTATTTTTATTCAATTGAAAAATGCAGAATGTATTCATTTCACACAGTCATTATTTTGTGTGCATGTTAACATTGTGCTGTTATAATGAAAATCATATCTGAATCGTTAATAGGAGGACAACTCAACAGCACATTCATATGTGATTATTTCCAGGCTCAGTTAGGCTAGTCTGAATGAAAAGGCCCATAATATCACAAGACCATGCCTGATAGGCTGGATAAGTGGGATATCAATAGTTAATTTGAAAAATCGAAAATCAAATGTATTTAAAAAGACCTCATGGATGCATGTTTTGCTTCTAATGGAGGAGGATTGATGTTTGGTGGGGCAGGGCATCAGCGGGTCCCCCCAGAAATGTGTGTTAATTTCCTGCATTCTGGTGAATTTCAAAGCACCAGTTTCTGCCTTTCCATTTAAAAAGGTATTTTTATACAGGCTAAAGGAAAACAAAATAAAGCTGAATAGAGTGTAGTAGGCCAAAAGGCTCCTGTAGATCAACTTCTCTATATTATTTTAATATTATCCCAACTAAGTCAAAACACACATGCATGATGAGAGTTATTGGCTTACTGAATGCGAGTCCGGTGGGTAGCTGGGGTGTGTTCGATTTATTGGTGGCTTAACCTATGGTGTTTAGGCGAGGTAGAACACACACACCGCCCCTTTGGGTGACAACTGACCACTTAATTAAATGTACCTTTTCTCCTAGTGCAGGTTACTCACACATACTGGGCTGTGCAATGCATTGACGCGAATCTTCATATTTCATACAATTCTAAAGTTGTGGCGCTCGTGATCTAGCCATGGCAGGCCGCCATAAATAAATGTACATAGCGGATACACTGGTTTGTGTGTACTTTCTTGTTTGTAATTAACAAGTGTTTCCCACATAAATGTAGTAGTCAAAAATGTTTAATAAGTCAGAAAAATATAAACAGGTAAGGCAAATTCGTACATTGTTTTTAACCAAAAATGTTAGCTTTAGTAGCGCAAGAGCGTTTTACCTGTAAGGACTCTTCCGGTGGTCTATTCTTGGAGTCTCTGATGTAACGGGGTAGCGGGTCACCCCAGTGGATGTCTTCATCTAGAAAATAAGAGCAAAGATACATGCTAAATTTTTACTGCTGTTATTCAGCCTTGTGCAACATTTGACTGGGCTGTGCAAGACACTATGGGGTTAAATAACTGCATTTACATAGCGCTGTTGCAACCTTCCGGCCACTCAAAGCGCTGTGCAGTATAGCCTCACATTCACCCATTCACACACACTCACCCCAACTGCTCCTGGTTGTTGCAAAGCAACATCTGACCACCTGGGGAGCAGTTAGGGTGTAAGGACACCTCGACAGTTGGTGAGGAGTTAGCAGGGTTCGAACCCTTCTGGATAACTTGTTTTACCCACTGTGCCACTGTCTCCCCTACTTACACCGCAGCTGGGGGTCTGACACGCATGCTTCCGTCCGATATAGGCCACGACAACTTTGAAAGCTGTGACTAAACTCTTTTATTATTTAATACATACTGGGAATCTGAAGGGATGTCCTTTGAGCCGAAGTTAATTAGTTAGGCTGTGATTTCAGACGCACACGTTTAAATAAGCAATGGATACCACACACTTTTATATCCTCCTCCTCCTCTTCCTCTGCCCCCTCGTCCCCGCGGTCCCCCCCCACCGATGCCTCTCCTCCTCCCATCTGCCCGCCTGGGCAGAGTCCCGCCTCCGGTCATCAGCTCGTCGGTAGGGGCCAGCGACCAATCGCTGAGCTCGTCTTTGTGGTCCGACTCGGTTTCCGAAGCGTTGGACGCCTCCGAATTGGTGCCTGGAAACGTTTTTATAAAAAAATAAAAATCAACACTTGCCTAGCCTCTAGCCTTGCAGTCGAATCAATCTTCAAACTGACAGACGGCTGCTAGGTAATATACAGTACCGCATAGCGACAGCACAGAATGCGTCGGCTCATTACTAAACAGCACATACATCTACATCAAACTGTTGAAAGCAATACAATGCAAACAACAAAAACAAACAACTGTAGGATATCATCTTCCCTTTGGCGTTTCACTACACTCTTAACATGCGGTTGTTAAATTCTTTCTAGGAGGCCAAGATGTCATTTTTATATTGTAGGTCAAATATACCGGTATATTGGAATTTTTTCAAAATATAACAATTTTGTTTATACCGATATAGTTATATTATGCATTTATTCATAACTTTTTTGATTTGATCGTCTCTCCCTCCATGCCTGCACTTGCCCTGAGGAGTTGAGTCAAGAGCGAGTGACCACCAGAGAATGTGTCAATTAATTGACATGTCAATTAATGTCGCAAAAAAATTCAAAATGTCACATTTCTGTTGTGTTTTTTGGTTTTTTCCCTCTATGCCTGAAGGATTTAGCCCACTTTATAGAAAATACCGATGTATGTGTGTATCGGTATTCAACCTAAATATGTCGGGATATAATTTTTGGTCCATATCGCCCAGCCTTACAGAGAGCATTCAGTAGCGTTTCATTCCCCCAACGATGTACAGTGTGTACAGTAGACGACCTCGGCCTCCAGCTCACCCAGTGAAGCGGTACCTGAGGCAAAAGCCGCGCCTCCACCTCGGCGTCCCCTCCCCCCTCTCCCGCCTGCTGTGATGTAGGGTTTCCCCCCCGTGCCGCCGCTTCCTCCTCGGGCCGCGCCCAGGCCCGCACCCAGGCCCGTGCCGTTGTCGAAGACGTAGGTTTTGTCTTTGGCGTTTCGGGGCCCCGTCCCACCGCCTCCTCCTCCTCCTCCTATCTGCCTGAGCTGCTCGTCGATCTGCAGACGCTCCATGCGTAACTGGTCCACCTCCTGCAGTCCACAGGGAGAGGAGGAGGTGTCAAGGGGGCTCGTAATTAAGATTAGAGTTAAAACCGCTGGAGTCAGCCATTTGTATGTTTTGTATATATTCTTATACTTGAGTATGGTCTTTGATTGTGGCTGTGACTTCAAATAAACTGATTTATAAAATAACAATACAAATAAATGAAAATTATAATTATAATTATAATAATCCGATGTTTATAAACAGCCCTGGCTCTATAAATGAGAACACAAATACAGGTGCAGACCGCACCACACAACACTACCCCAGCCATGGCACTGCTTGTGGGGGGGAGCTAAATCCCCATGGCAATGAAGGGAAAGGTGTTTAAAGTGAGGGGGGGCCGAGGTGAAGGTGGAGCCGGGAACGCAGCTGACCTTGAGGTAGTTGAGGTGGTAGTCGAGCAGGACTTTAGCGTTGGAGATGCTCTCCTTTGTGCCGACGAACACAAACGGCACCAGGCCCTGTGGCAGAGAGAAAACAGGTTGGCTGGCGTCAAATCGCGACGCGTCGTATTGGCACGTCAGACCTCAGAGCGCCAACCTCTGTCCTGTATCTAATGACAGGGCTAAACTAGGGATGCACCGATCAATCGGCAGGAGAAAAGTGGAAATTGGTATCGGTCCAATAAAAATAAAAAATTATAAACAATCTCACGCACTTCCTCGGATGACGGCGAGGGCTTTTTGTCGTTCTCAGGCTCAATACGAACGCGCACCACCCCAGATTTATCGACCACTTCCTGGATCAGCTTCCCGTTTTTACCAATCACCTTGCCTACAAGACCAGAGAGAGAGAGAGAGAGAGAGAGAGAAAGAGAGAGAGAAAGAGAGAGAGAGAGATAGCAGCAGCTGCATGCTAAACACCTGTGCCCGCACAGCTGCAATGGACATTAGAAGCACTGAAAGGAACCGAAACTTACCCACTAAGTTCCTTGGGACTTTTATAACATCCTCAGAGAACTCCAGGAAACTCCTGGCTTTACGTACAGCTTCCTGGTCCTAGCCCAGGAACAGAATGACGGTTAAACCCAAGACCTGATTTTTGAAACTGTGTCTTCACTGGACATCGTTCTGTCTATGAGGGCTTTGCTATTGGCTAACCTCTCCGTATATGTGGAAGGTGCAAGTCTCTTCATCCAGGTCTATAGTGGTGACTCCAGGGACTTTGCGGGCCTGTTGAATGTTGGCCCCATGAGTCCCGATAGCCAGACCCATTAAATCATCTCGAACAACAAACTGCTCGTGGAACCTCGACGCCAACTGTCTGGAGCTCTGTACAAACAAGGAGAGAGAGATTACGAGGGAATACAGAGAGAGAGAGAGAGAGAGAGAGGGTGATACTGTAGATGGATTGAGAATGACTGTGTGTGTGACATGCATGAATACTGAGAGCCCAGCTATTTTAAATGCTATGAATATGAACTGTACTCAATGCAAGCATGCGGCTTACTTGGAGAATCATGAGTTGATTACTATTTTGATCTTTTAGTTATTTTGAATCCCTATATGCATACTGATGTTTACGTATATGTTAATCTTGTTTACTGTACTTTGTATTTAATCATTCATTCTGGTATTATCTTGTGTGACTATAGTATTTTTATGCAGCACGATTAAGTGGCTGATAGCCCATGACTGGGGTTGTCAGGTCAGAAGTCACCGTATTAACTGACTCCTAAATGTAACATAACGGATCCTTTCACAGGCACGTCACAGCATTCATGTGTAGTCAACTAGTCAGTAATATTGTCAGTGCTTGCTAATCCTAATGTAAATCAAACAGGCTCATTTAATTAGCAGCAGCTGTGTTTACCATGCTACACCAAAGCCTGTGAAAAGGGTCCATTGTGTAAATCAAGACAGGTGAAAGCTGCTGGTGAAAAGCAGCAGGTGTACCAACCTCTAGATGCCTGCTGGCCTCTTCATTCCTCAGCATGAGAGACATCTTGGTGCGCAGGCTCCTGAAGTGCATGTCGCTCATCATGTTGGCCCGCTTTGTTGTGACTTCATTCACCGACTGCCAAATCACGTCAATTAGTCAACGAGACCCAGTTTCATACATCTGTGTAAAAGAACAGTACGCACCAGTATGGCCAGCTGTTTCTTGTCGGAGTCATAGGTTATGCTAAAGGCTTTCACTGCCTTCTTAAAGTCCTTATGTGTGGACTCTTTGGAGCACCTGGCAATGGACACAAACCCACGTGTTAGCAAGCATCATTTAACATCATTTATCATTTACATTTAACAAAAGCATTTGTGTTGATTAGTCTCGGCCGATTTCATCTTAAAACCAAACAATTTCACTGTTGCCCCTTAATAGTAAGTTGTTAAGATTTAGATATCGTGTTGCCAATAGGTTATACAGTTTGGTTAGGGGTTATAATCCAAAGAAACACGCTTTTATCCGTAATCGACAGATCCCAAGCCCCACCCTTTTTCGCTCTTGCTCAATAACTATTGAGCAAGTTTGGAATGCGACACAAACTCCGTCAACTTTGTGTTTTCCTGTTATAGCCTACTACGCTGTTTTGTCTAACCTAGTTACAGTAACTAAGGGGGGCGGGGCTCGGGATTGGTCAAACTTGTCAGAAAAAAGGCCCATATTTGTGTTGTGTGTGTGTGTATCTCACATCTGCCGGAGGTCCTCAGGAACATCCAACCTGATCCTGATGAAGGTGCTTTTAGTGGCCGGCTTGTTAGGGTTCACCGGCCGCAACCGCTCCAACGTCACGATCTCGTTCAGCGTAGCATCGCATGCAGCGTATTCTATAACATAGAACTAGAGAGAGAGATAGAGAGAGAGAGAGAGAGAGAGAGAATGTAACATCCCCCCCACATTGTAACCAAATAATCTGACACACTGTACTATATTTTGTATTTGTTTTTTATTAAAAGTAATATGTTTAAAAAAATAGGCTAATCTAAATTAAATCATCACATTGAATGTTTATAAACATTAATACTATATATTAAAGTTATCAAGATGATACTGTAATATTAGGCCAGTGATCTGTTCTGGGCTTTGAGCATATAAAAAAAAAAAAAATCAACACAGGACCATGCCATGTCTTTACCTCTCCTTTGACCATGCGAACCTTGGCTAGCCACCATCCACATGGTTCCTTGTCATTAGCCCTGGAGTAGACCTAGAACACAATACACACTCAGCACCCCTTCAACACGTTTGACACAAGGAGATGGTAGCTTGACACATCTCTAAAGGCACAGGTCTCATCTTCCATTTAATCAAATCAACCCTAAAATATAATTGTATTAATGGTAACTTCTGTAAACATTATATTTTCCTATACCCCATTAAAAGCAAGGTCAGTAATTCATGCTAACGTCGAGCTCCACGCCACGATCTTCCGCGGCGCCGCCTCTCACACCGCAATGCATTGTGAACCAAAGTGTAGTGCCACGGCTACGCTGATATGTGCGATGTTCGCCACTTTGTTTACATTACCGTTTACGGAGCCTGGGTTGTGTAGAAGTATCGGACTCTATTTGCAACACGCACAGAGAACGGTAAACTAGTGAAACCCGAGGAGATGTTCGGTGAATTTGATCAAATGTGTATTAGCATACAATTAGCTTGCAATAGCTGGCTTTACCTTCAAGTAATAAAGAATGCAATCAAGCCTATTATTTCAAATATTCAAATTAAATGTGTTCATTTGGTCTTAAACTGGCTTGTTCATCCTGCTAAAACAGTAACTGAAACACAACTGTTTTTCTTTACAAAATACATTTTTTAAAGAATGCTATGCCACATAATTCCGCTCCTCAGAAACTCACAACCATTTTGGAGCAAATGCGCTGCCCATTTCCCCATTTTGACTTCAAAAGAAATATGTAATGTGGCTCATATGAGTCTTTGAATGACGCTAGCTAATGGAAGCATTTAGCTTTTCCCACCTCAACCTCGTCACTCTCATTAATCTCCTTGAAGAACCCAGTTGGAGGAGGGAATCGCACGTCCTGGAATGGGATCTGACGCTCAGGTTGCCAACTGCAACAACGCACAGGCATTAAGTAAGCCAAAGAACACACAAGCATGGCCACCACATATTTAAGAAATGCATTGAGCCACATGATGGTGTCTTGAGGAAACGCTATTTAGCTGACTGAGTTACTCACTTGTTTTCAAATGCCACAGTAACAGATCCTTCGTGGACATCTTTCACACAGGCCTAGATAAAAGTCAAAGACAAATTGGAAAATAATTCAATAACAAGCAGAACTTGAATAATAGTGTGGTTAAAAGCTTGCAGAATATCTCGGTTTATGCATTATATGCAGCATAATGCTGCAGGCACTGGTGGTGTAACTAACATAAATCATAAAATAAATACTACACCAAAACAGCCTGATTAAGAAATGTTTATATACATAGTGAACTAAAATTCAGTTAACTTAATTATTCTTTATATCTCTGTTCCATATTCCTTCTACTGTGGGCGGTGTTAAGCATTTGTTTTCATTCAGGACCTAAATACTGTTGATATGAGCTACAAAACAATGCCATTTTGAAGTAGCTGTAAGCCTGAGTCCAGAGTGCCAGGAACACCTATTCCCATCAATAAGATGGTTAGAGAAACAGGTCGCAAGATCTGTAACATCTCATCTGTCTACTCATATAGAAATGTCCACATTTCCATAAGCCTAAATTGAATTTATTTTAGTGTTTTACACTACACACTAGCGCTTGATGAAGGGACAGGTTTATGGGTCAATTTGACTGGAGATCACAGGATTAACCTTCTTGCCTAATAGATCCTGTTTGTTAACCAATGCATTTAGAAAATGCCCCCCAGAACCAAACCCATTTGCTAGCTGTTGATACGTCAGCTGCTCGATACCATTAAGATGACAATCACTAGTGATTACTACTATAACAAACGTACCTGGCTGTACTAATATGTAACAAACGTCAAACATCCTAATTGTTGCAACGTTGACTGAGCATTGAGCTGCAAGCAGGTCTGAAGAAAGAATCGTTTCGTATGGCAGGAACTTTTTATGTAGGTAATGTACCCAAGGATCAAACTAGCAGTACAGTTCGCCTTATTTACGACATTTCTGCACATACTGTATTAGAGGCTGCTGGTGGCAAGGCCCCGGTGCTTAATGATGCTACGGTAAATGCTGGATCTTGGTAGACAGTCCAAAAGCAGGTAAATGCTACAGCAGTTAGCCAAACGTTACAGAGGCACACATTCCAGAAACGGGAACCGACTTACCTTGTAGAAAGCCCCGCTAGTTCCCCTCACTTCCACAACTAGCTCGTCCATGACGCAAGTGAACACAGCTCGCTAGCTAGCTAACTACCGTCTGCTATGTAAGGTAGCCAGCTAGCTGGCTCTAGCGCACCGCCAGCGCTGGCAGAGTTCGGCTGTTGATTTGCTAGCTAGCCTACCGTACTGTACCTACCGATCTGACCTGGTATTCCGCTAATCCCAAGAATAGGCCGCGATAACGTGACCGTTTATAAAACCCAAATCCCCCGTTGCACTCTTTATGAACGCAGTTTCTCGTTCGTTACAGAATTGTAATTCCGGATTTATACCTCTCTAAATGAGCCTGTGGCTAATGTTATGTGATTACGGCTGCACTATGCTGCCATTGGGTGCATCTCGCCGGAATCCGGATTTCTCACCCCGTTCCGTGTGACGTCACCTCTGTCTTTTCCTCCTCTTGGAACATTTCAGTCTGATAGGGCCTACATTACATAATGCATGCTATTTCTCACAGCATTGCCTACACAAATGTTGATGTAGAATAATACATATGCCAGAACTAATGTTTTATAACTTACTTCAACACCACGTTTAAAAGCATATAACCTATCATATCATTATTAACATCACAGTGACATATATGTGACGTTATGTACATCTATTTAAGGACAGAGGATACTATTTGGGCTAATGCATTTAGTATTTAAACATTTCTTAGTACGGACATATTTAAATAGAAATGTACTTTCAATTTCTATGACCTGACAACAGGGAATGTTAATGTATTTCTGGTTTATCCCACCATTTCAGCAAAAAAAACAACATATCCTCTGAGATTTCAGTACCAAGGATAGCGCTTGTTTCCTTTCAAATGGAAACAAAGGTACAGTAGGTTCATATATGACAGGTTCACACATTTAATATTTTCCAAAACATTCGATCTCTTTGTATACTACTTAATACAGGTGTCACACTGTGCCATTACACACTCATATTATTCTCAGTATTATATTTTTATATGGAAAACTAATATATTACTGTAGAAATAATACATGCTGTTTAGAGTTAGGCGTACATTGTATGGCTAATCAAACAGAAGACAACCACAAGCCACATGTTGAAAGACTAACATACAAAGATGTAAGAGTAAAATACACCTAAAGAAAAGGTATTGTGACACTGAAGAGAATAAGATGCAACAGATAATATTCATGACGAATAAATATATACATTTTGATATTGCTGTAACATGATGTTACAATTTCCTAGTATAGCTAGTAAATATCGACAGAAGTATCAGAAAACAAATCTTGTGAAGTTTGCAACAACAACAATATATGTAACATACAAAACATAAAGAATGACCACCTGATATAGTTAACTAAAAAACAGAAATAATAAAATAAAAATATAAAAAATATTAATATTAATATTAATTAAAGTATTTTTACATTTTGCTAGTTATTTTTCTTGATTTCATAAATACTACACCAAAGTAGTAACACAATGTTAAATACTTGTACTGTATATCTGCTCTGCTATATCTGCAAAATTCAAATATGTGGCAAATCTAAGAAATGGCGTGATGCAGAAATATTTTTACAAGCCTGTTTGTTATTGTAACCTAAGGCATTCTGTAAGTTCAAATATTGTCTTATTCAGTACTAACCATATATTATAAAATGTACTGGAAACGGAGGCACATTTAGTCTTTTCCGAGGCATACCGTTGTATTACCCTAATACAGTGTGTTGTCATTTACAGTGTGTCACAATTATACATTTACCTGATTGAATTGAGCCATGGAAAGTTGTTATAGACATTACATTGTTGTGTATTGACTATACTCAGTATGAGCTATGAATGTTCTAAGAGAAAAACTAAATATTTTTCCAGTTGGGTGGTCAATTGAGTTGTCCAAAGAGACCTGGAATAGACTGACTAATTTAGAAATCTGTCTAATATGTGAATTAGCATAAATTCCTCTCTGAAAAAATCATGGTGTAAAACAATCCATTCTGAAATGACCCCAGATATGACATCATATACAGAATACTCAAAAGCATTTGGATTTTGGTTGCACTTGGAGTATACCCACCAAACGGACATTCACTCAAAGCTGATTGAACGGGAAAGGCCAGTCTATACGTTCTACCTTTACAGAAAACAAAACAAACATAACAAAAGACACCCTTAGTAATAATAATGCAGAATGTACAGTATTTATGATCTACATGTGCGCTGGTCATGTCCAACACCAGTGCTTCCTCTATGTTAAAAAGGTAGAGGGCGCTAATATGTTGTGGGAATATCACAGTCAGTTCAGTAGAAGGCCTGCTTGATTAAATTAATTAAGGCTCTATATAGGGTTAGTGCTGTTGGATACAGAAATAATTGTAAAATACATATTAACAATGTATTAATACCTACACAAATAATTAACACTGACCTTTATACAGACTTGTTTTTGTTTACGCAAGGCTCTTGAATTCATGTTTACAGTATAGGCCAACAGTATAAATTGCAAATGTTCCTTCCCTGTAAATATATGCTGTAGCAATCCGTGTAGAAGTCAGTATAAAGATGTCTCCATTATTTATACAGGGCTCACAGTATCTCCCCAGCCCTTATTCGAGATGACAGGCAGTAATATTGAGAGAGCTAATCATCTGAGACAGATGTCAAGTTGGGATATAAGATGATTCATATGCTTCTCCTATTGCCTCAAAATTGGCAAAAGATATAAGACAAATTATGTATTTGTTGCATAATATGATGCTGCTGTGTCTGAAGAGACTGAAATAGAACAGATAAATGTCAATAAGGAGGGTAACATGGCACGCTCTGACCTTCAATTCAGTGATTCCATGCACAAAGGAAACAAGAAAACAAAGCTTTACATTGGCAGTACAGAAGAATAAGGAGCCATGCCATTAAACCCTTCTCCATGGCCCCGTGGCAGAACTAGCTACAGTCTGTCTCACACAGCTGCTGTAAGTAAGAGCCTTACTGTTACAACATCAATATCTAAATATATGCTGGGAAAGCCAGTTGTTCAATATTCAGAAGGCTTGGCTTTCAAGGTCCTAGTTCTAAAATCTGATTTTGACAATATTGGATACAATTTTGGATTTTGGG
>JAODOY010038158.1:0-20759 GCA_025399855.1 Forbesichthys papilliferus
TTGTTATTATAATGAAATGTATCATTTTAAATTATATAACCTAAAAATGATATTAAATAGAACATAAACTGCACGTAAAGTGGTTTCAGTCATTCTTTTACAATCATAAGTGCAAACATAAATATATTGGCCCTGTAAAATATATTAACTTTTAGTTGTTTTTCTGGAATATAAATCTATTATATGAAATGGTTATCTTAATGGATGTCTTATTTTGTTACTGATTGGACGTTTTGAGGTGTAAACATTTGGTCTTACCAGTTAACGTTACTTTGTTATTTTACTGGTCGTTATGTCATGGAAAGGTTCTCCCATCCCATTCTACCTCAAATTTGGAAAGCCCACAACCCCAAAAAGCCACTTAAACCCTATTTCTATGACGATAGCGATGCATGTTTATATATTTATGTTGTTTTGTTTGCCTAATAAAGCACAAATAATGCATTACTATAGTTTGACAGTAATTCTGTTGTGATTTTAGTGTACTGAGAGCAAAGAACAGTGGGCTGTTCAAAGTGTTTAAGAGCATTAACTTAAGAAACGACATTTCTGCTTACATAGTGTATAGTGGATGAAGATCAGACACATGGTATACATGCATTACAGCATTACTCTCTGCTGAGTGGCTATGTATCTGTATTTAAAAATAGGTTAGTGGGCAAAGCTTTTGCCAGTGTCAGCAGACTGATAAAGCCAGGGGGCTATATTGATTTCTGCATTTAAATGAGTATCCATTAAAATGTAATCAGGGAAGATTAGGCTGTGCAATAAGAAATGTCAAATGATCGCAGAAAGTGACAAGTGTATTTGCTCAAATTAAATCTAAGCAATGAATTTGTGCTAACCCAATACAAATCTACTTTCTTATGAACTAATATAGCTATTTTTGGAAATATATTTTTAAACTAAACAAACTGACCATGCATATTGATATAATTTGGAAATGCATACGGTACTACCAGCGGAGATAGTAACAATCTTGATGTACACATTAGAAGTATGCTTTGAAACAATTATAGTCATTGTGTTTCTTTACAGATAACACGACCTAACCAACATGTCTTTACACATCCTGTACATAACACATTCTTTACACATCACATTACACAAGGTGTGGTTCATTTCACCATGGCGATAAGAAGTGTTGGTTAAATCTCAAAGAAATGTGCAACTGACACAAATATGTGCTAATGTTTGCACTCAGTTAACAAGTAAACCATTTTACAGGAATTTTAAAAAGACAGCTGCAGGCTGTCTTTGAAAAAAATCTAAATTCACACACTGCCACAAGCTGTGGCTGTATCAGCTTATAAAAAGATTTGCCTTTTTTGCATTTTGAAAAAAACCATACTTACACACCACCCAGCCAGTAAATAACTCAATGTTCAACACGTTGACATTGTATGTCTATTAGTGACACTATTTATACAGTGCGTGTTTGTATGTGTAATCTCTATCTCTCTCACACACACACACACACACACACACACACACACACACACACACACACACACACACACACACACGCCTATATACTGTATATAGACAAACACACAATGCCACCATGAATAGGATCTGGTGGATTTCCTGAAGAAATAAAGCCACAAAACTTAAAGGCTATAGTGTCTTTCATTGTTGTTCACATCCATCCACAAGAGGGAGACACATTGTGTCATGACTTCACTGATTTACACTTCAAACGCATCAGGACAGCAAGCTGAAATAACAAGAATCCAATCCTTGTTACACTGCAAATGACAGATAGTTTAGTATTCAAACATAAATGCTGAACTATACACACCTCTTATTCTGATTAAAACTATGTTGAGTATTAGTATATTACTGTGACAACTTGAATTAATGTGTTTGGGGGCTGATATGCCTCTCTTTAATTGTGATGTATGCTAATATCAGTCAAAACAATGGGTAGAGGCAGCACAGTTCTGTTTATATTTCCTACACTAAGCCTCTAGGTTCTTTCCAGATAGAAAACCCTGCTTGCATTGTTGACAGTCTCTTAGTGTCTATTTTTCCTCATAAACATGTCAGTTCTTGACATTCCCATCCCGTTACTTGACAACAGAGGCCACTAAATCTAACAGCTAACATGTTTCTTATCATGGTGATGGGTTAACAGTTCACGAGGACGTTAGAATTTGTAGGTCTGTGAGACCATCTTAACCCTTAAGATCCACATTCTGTTTTACTGTGTACAATTACAGTAAGTCGATCTGGATCCATTCACAACAGTAGAAGCAGTGTATCAGATATTGGTCACATTTCAAGCAAACATGTTCTTCTTGAAGGCACCAACCAACCGGAGCAGGGGTTTCATTTGATTGCGCTTGTATCCGTTTGTTTGGAGGGAAGTAAGATCACCAGGATGGTATCGTAACATAGCTTCTATGGGCTATCCCTAGAGAAGCTACAATGGTAAATAGAAAGGTACTGTATGATTGCAGTGAATCATCAACATTTACTTTCATTCACATTAATCAATCTTATGAATCGCTATACCATTAATTAAATATTTATGTAATGTAATTACTAAACAATATTTATTTACAGAGGTGTAAAATCTAGGTTCACAAAGCCTGTATGATTTGCTCCAAGAGGGACTTATCACTCAAATCACCTGGTTAAGTAAAACAAGCAGGAAAAAGCCTTGCAGAACTTTTACATTGTAAAGTCGGGCTGTTTTTTGTGATCCCTATGGTGGGAATGTTCTTTCAGTGACACAGCCCAACCATTCTCTCGCTCTGCTCCCACAGTCTCTTTGCAGCCTGTTCGTCTGTGGCTTTGGCCATCAGCTGCTCTTCCTCACAGTTGGCGAAGCACTTCCCCGACACCCCCTCCACGTCCGGGGAGCAGGCCAGGTACAGGGGCGTCTGAGCCCCCTCCAATGGGCTCTTGAAGAAGACACGCGAGGCCAGATGGAACAGGGGCTTGGCCAGCAGGGGGACATGGACGTGTCTCCCCAGCCTGGTCCTCACTATCCCCGGGGTAAGGGCGTTGACGGTGACACCTGTACCCTCCAGTCTGTGGGCCAGCTCCAGCGTGAACAGCAGGTTGGCCAACTTGCTCTGACTGTAGCAGAAGGCCTTGTCGTAGCCGCGCTCGCTGTTGAGGTCGTCGAAGTTGATGTGAGCGTACTTGTAAAGCTTCGAGGAGACAACTACGATGCGGCTGGGGGCGGAGCTCTTTAGCAGGCCCAATAGGAGGTGCGTGAGGAGGAAGTGGCCGAGGTGGTTGACGCCCAATTGCATCTCAAAGCCTTCCTCCGTCTTACTGTACGGACACTGGTAGATGCCCGCGTTGTTTATAAGAACGTCAATCTTGGACTCCTCCTGAATGGGCCAAACAGAGGGAAACCCATTAAAAACACAGTATCCCTTAACGATATCCTTAAACACTTTACATAGGAGTGTCACTAGTCAATCAAATGTAGCCTGTTTAGTAGTGTAGTGTGTAGTCCCAGTAGAGCTCTAACCAGTTCAATAACTTTTTAGGCTAAATATTACATAGAGCAGAGTTCACTAATATACATCATAATATAATAATAATACGTTTTATTTAAAAGAGAGCCTTTCAGGTAGTCAGTTAGCCAGTCAGACAAATGTCACAGTGAATATAAGGACTTTGTGTCCATGTTAAAGTATGCACTTGCAAACAATGTCACAAAAAATACAATTTGGAAAAAACAAAATCATAGTATCATCGTTTAACAGCAACTAAAGTTAACTAAAAATTAACAAAATAGTGAATTAGCCTCGCTCCAACCGACTATTTCTCTTAGTACAATTATGGCAGAGAAGTTGTCTGGAAACCCTGGTCGCTTTAGCGGTGGCAGGCAATCAGCGTCCATCTGGGTTGGACAAGTGTGATGATGTTGAAGTTGTGTGTTTCAAAATGGCTGTAGAGCTAGATTAAGTTGTGACGAAGGACATAGAGGACTAAATGTTCTGAAGCTGCACCCTAACATTCCCTGTTTTCTCTACCTGGGGGGCGCTGAACCACAACCCAAGGAGTTCTTGGGGAATTCCTAGCCAGCCTAGGCAGTACGCACATGACTCAAGTACAAGGCAGAGCATCAACCACATACAGTCCTTTTAAGTAGTAAATAGCAACACAGACGTGTTAATCAGCTGTCAAGTACAATTAGTTAAAGGTTATCAAAGCTTCAAAATTAACCAGAGGTCTTTGGCTGTAGGTGGCAACGACTGTAAACACTTCACAATGGACCGTGTCCTGACTATTAGTCACAACGTGAATTTTAGGCTTGGTTACACTAAGCCAATATATGTATTTATCGTGTAATTCTGTAGTGTAGTAAAATGAATAACTAGTCAAAAAGATATTCTGCAATGGCTTCACAATGCAAGAAGTGAGCACACTGTAGGTTATTGCGGATTAATCAAATTGTATCTTTATTCAAGGGTAGCGGGTGACAAAGATGCTTTTTAATTAAGGATCACTGCATATACTTTCTGATTTTAAACTTTATATCAGTTCTATAGCCTACCAGTACGATAGACAAAATCTGTCCCCTGATGCCACGGTTTTCGCAAAATGCGTCATATTCAGATGTCGACAGTTCAGCACCATGGACAAGTCCTACACAATTAAAACTATTTAGCCACATCCAGTGAGATTATATGGTGCCAAATTACCGTATTTATTTACTGCACTGGAATAAACTCGAAACAGGACGCTTACAATGAGATGCTGACTATTACTGTAGTAAAGTAAAATAAACAAAATTGTATGTTACTAAGAATACATTGTCCCATCCCAAAACATACCGCATTAATCTCTTCGCAGAATCTACGGACAGACGAAAGAGACGCAAGATCTAGGTGTTTAATCACCATCTCGCCCTGTTCTGTTCCTGCTTGCATCTTTATGTCCCGGGCTGCCTCTTCGGCGCTGCTGTGATCACGACAGGCCATGATAACTCGGGCCTGGAGTTTGACTAGCTCACCGGCCAAGGCCTTCCCTATGCCGCTGTTCGCCCCGGTCACGATAACGGTCTTCCCCCGCATCAAGTCAAATGGAAACCGTAGTAGTTGAAGGCCTACTGCTTTCTGTCGGGGAAATAGTCGACGCACGATCAAGAGTACACCGCCTCCAACGACAGCGGCGATAATAACCGCTGTTAACATTTGGACAGGTACAAATGTTTAGCCAGCTAAACAAAAATAGCATCGCAGATGCACCAGTAAACAAGGAAGCGTTGGGCCTGGTCCATACTAGACGGGGAAATAACCCGGAAGTCATAATGTTAACAGCAGACCTCTTTGGCGGTCAAAAGTTGAACAGTTGAAAATCACGTACACGTATTTAGCAGAACCATGGAAATAATATCTTTACTGGTCTCTGGTGTTTAGGTTAACATCCAACTATGCGAAATCTCGATAGCCAACTGTAAAATTGTCGATATGATAAAAAAAAATTCCGGAAATAATAATGCGAATAATAATTACAACAATAGGTTAATATCCTTATTAATAGGCTATTAATTTTATTTATATTATTAGTTTATACATATCTAAAACTTTGCATTATTCGGATATTCTTATTATACATGTAGCCTACCCAAAGGTCATTTTATTTAAAAAAAAAAAAATGTTTGTTGCTTTTATCGTATTACGCCTACATTAATTGTGTATTATTCTGCATTGATATAGTATAGTGTGATATAGGCTAATATTTCGGGCATTAGGGAATATATGTATTTGTCAAGCCTGTCTGATTGCTAGAAATTCCTATACGATCTGCCACTGTCCAATACAAACTGTTGTTTTACTGTTGTGATATTTAAACAAAAAGACATAGGGCCTCTTTGGGATAATTATAGCATATACGGTAGCATATTTTCAAAGCCTCCTTAAGGAGTTTACAGAGCTAATATATTCTTTTGGAAGTATTCCATGCAACCATCTGGTCTCAAATTTACTGAAAATGGTAAGTGGTGTTCTGTAGCAAGAATGAGAGGAAGCAAACATAATAGTAAAATAATAATAATAATAATAATAATAATATATATTTACAGCATATATATATATGCTGTAAATGCAGTAAATGCAGTAAATAATATGTATAATAATATAGACTGCATAAATATGCTGTAAATATTATTTAGAAGTCTCATTTGTTACAATATGTCCTTCATGATGGGGTTGATGTCCTTTGGTATATATGGGTTCAACAATGTAGCCGCTAGACCTTCTGGCTCCTGGATGGGGAGTGCGGCATTGCTCAGTCAAAACCCATCCACCAGTGCAGTAATCCCAGCAATGATTAAGAATGCTAAAAAAGGCAGCATATGGAGTTTGTGCTGTACAAGTAGAGGTTATTGTCGCAGTGCCCTATAAACATTGTTGTTCCTGTTGCAGCATGCTCTTTTCCACAATGCCACATTTCACAACGTTGCAACCGTAGCACCCCTATAGGACACATGTTAGTTGTTGGCTGGCCTTTTCAAAGGAACATATGTGTCCTCCATGGTGTTCTTAATACAGCATAGCCTGCATTAACATGCAATTAATCACCTTTCTTTACAATGTTTTTACGGTATTGGTATCATATTAGTTGACAAGAAATTATGGGTTTCAACTCATTTGAACAAAATATCTTAATCCTAAACAGAGCAGATGTTGTGTTCCAACTAAACTATCAAACATTCAGAAAATGTACTATATTTTATAGCTAGTGTAAATTGTGGGCATATAATGTAGGCCTAAGTCTATCTATCTATAGTAGCCTTTTACACCAATTCTGTGAAGTTGGCAGCCGATATGATAAGAATCTGAATAAAATCATTTTGATTTGTTTGTGCACGCAAAATAAAATATGTATGCTTAAACTATTTTAGAGAAATTAAGCATCATATATTTTACAATGGTGTGTCATTCTCAGAACCCCATTAATATTAATATATTTTTTTATTTATCACATTCATTTGTGGGTCATCTGTGCATGTTTGTGCAAACAAAATAAACATTTGTGCTTCATTATTTTGAGTTGTATTGTTGTATTGTTAGACACAAGTCCATCTGGGGAGCCATTCATCAAAACTGTTTGAAAAAAGCAGGCACTTTCAAAAAATACTTAATTGGCAGTTGATTGGATAAACCATCTGAGTGTATTTTTTTTCAAGATGCCTGTAGCTATATGTATGACACTGATTGGTCATTACTCTGATTCAGTACCAAGGACTTCTAAATCTCGCGGCAAAATTAAACTGAAGCTCGCGAGATCAGGCTGGTCTCATGAGGCTACCAAATTGCTCATAGGCTTACTTTAAACATGTTATTTCTATGAAACTGATTGTGCACACATTTCTCTTTTGTGAGCACAAATGATTCACAAATGATTCACAAACGACAAACAATTTAATATGAAATATTACATGGGTAGCCTCGCGAGACCATCCTGATCTCACAAGCTTCAGTTTGACTTTGTCGCGAGAATCACTTTGTGAGATCAGGATGGAGAGCTTGGAAATCGTTGTGTTTCAGGCCGGTAAACCCAGTGTGTCTCCAATCAGCGTTGTTAGCTATGGACGTGGAAAGCGACTTAAAAGCAACTCGAAAATGGACAATGGCGGTTCCTACAGAGGTTAATGTAGTAGATGATTCAATATAGCATCAGTTTTATTAGAATGTATAAGAAGAGAAAATGATTTTCTAAATGGAACATATGTTTTTACTCTTCTCTTGACCTTTCTACTGCAAGTCAAGAGTAGATCATCTCTGCTGCATGGTTCATGGGTTCGTCCAATCCCCTGCCAAGTATTTTTGAAAGTGCTTGCCTTTTTGAAACAATTTCAATGAATGGCTCCCCAGATGTATCTGTTTAATAGACACAGATATATGGCATGTCAGGTTAGCGAATTTCATGGAGATGGATATTGTTAATGACTGTATACACAGTGTAGATTATGATGTTCTGCCACTAGATGTCACACTAAGATCACTAGAATATGCGATCAAAACAGATACCCCACATGGGCTACACACACACACACACGCACACACACACACACACACACGCACACACGCACACACGCACACATGCACTACTTGCAGTGTGGCGTGCCCAGCAGTAGAGCTCATATTACAATTACAACACAAACAAAGCCTAACTGCATATTTACATTTAAAAAAAAGTTGTCTGCTGTTTAAAATATTGTATAAACTCCTTTAAAAATAATTGCCAACCTCTAAAAGCTCCTTAAGAGGCTGTCCTCCCTTCACTTCCTCCTGACAGTTTTCTGTACTTCCAGTTGAGTAATATCTCCGTTTATTTCATCGTTTGCCTTGGTTCCTGTATTTGTCGCTTTGACCATACAACAGGCCTGTCGTTTATTATACTGTACAGTAGCATATATGCTATGATGTGTTCATTAGATAAATAAACGCATTTAAATCGCCTTAAAATGTATTAATAATCCGGACATCATGTATTTCACTGGAGTTTTATATATTGTCGTCGTCGTGGGATCCGCTATCTGTCTAGGTAGGTAGTATCAGATTTTTATTTTTTATTTTGGTAGACCAAATGCGTGAAGGTTATGCATAATGAAACTAAATATGCTTTGTGATTAAACGTTTAAATTAAAACCCAAAATTTGGTTTTACAGAACAAATAAGTTGTCAAATTGATAAAATATTGGTTTTTTGTAGTCATGTCAAAGTTAAATCAAGTTAGATACAATGTTCCTTTTATAAACGTCTTATGCTTTCAGCGTTATTTTATTTGTTTTGTTTGTTTACACACAGGACAGCACGATAACACGTGCAGAGTTATTACTGCAGACCAATATGTAAAGTGGGGCTTTGATGTGGAGGTTATTTGCCATAGCCCCTGTTACCCCGGCAGAACGTACTGGACACTGGATAGCATCCGTATTGGTGACAGTTTGTCAGAATCGATCAACTCTACATATACTGTTCTGCTTCTGAAGAATTTCACTTATCCAAGCGCTACACTGCAATGTCACACGACTTCAAATGGAGTCATATTAGGAGGAACTACTATAAAAACATACAGTATGTACATTATAGTATAGGCCGACATATAAATCCATGTATTGTATATTTCTTTATATATACCTTTTGAGATAATCTGTGCCTTTCTCTTCAACAGCAAAACCCAGCAAAATATTATGTATCTTAGAACATACAGGGAAGCATTTTCAATATGATTTGCCATGTAGCTGGGAGCATGACACAATTTACTCTACAATCAATTATACTGTTCATTTTAAAAGGTGAGTATTTTACCTTTGTCATCTTCAGTTTTGAATGATGCTAATACAGTTGAATTAAAATATGTAAATGCAAATAAATGTTTCTGTCTAGTCTTTCGAGCACAAATCCCTGCAGTTCAAACTGCATTTCAGCGAAGAGGTCGTGCATGTTCAAGAACATCTGTGTAACCTTAATGTCCAAGTTCTATGTTACTGTGCAAGCCAGCACTACTGATTGGAGAATTGATTCTGACCGCTATGAATATTCTCCTTGGCAAATATGTGAGTTATGTCAATTTATATTCTAAGCACATTAGTCATTTTATTTTATTAAAAGGATAAAAGTAGGCTACTGTTATGATTTTATTTATTTTTCAGTGAAATTTAGGCCTCCAGAGATACAAGTAACTGCACTCTCTGAACACCTACTTGTACAGTGGTTGCAAGGACCTAGTGGTCACACAAGGACTGTTTATTGTCAAGTCAAATACAATCAGGTATGGCCTTTAATCGTCCATTAATGATTAGATGTCTTAATGTAGACCAATGAGCTCAAGCCAATTGTATAAATCCAGTACGAACTACCATATGTGTATATGATATTGCTTACACAAACTGATTCACTGTTTCTGTCAGTCGAGCAATTCAAGAGATAGGTGCACACACAGTAATATGTATGACTGGAAAGGGGCATTGCTCAATTTATGACTGGACTTCACCTTTAGGTGGAAACCAACATACATACAACATTGTTTTGGGGGTGAAGAGTGCATGCCCTTCCCTTACCCTTCCACTGTGCTTAGTACTGTGGCTTAAACCCCTTCCTCCACATAGAGCTACACGCTGTAGGCTCAAGCTGGTAACTACAGTGTGCACTTTCACACACACAGTTGTGTTGTGAATACAAACAGTGAGCTATGGAAGACAGAGTGCACAAATGTACTCGTTTCAGAGCACCAGTGCATTTTCTGTGGATTCTGCATCTTTGTAAAAAGAGTCTCTCACTAATATATGTGTGTGTGTGTGTTTGTGTTTTACCATCACCGTCCTAGAATGTACTTAATATTACATCTCCTGGTGTGAAAAAAGAAATAAGAGTGACCATTGTTGGACTGGAGTCCTGTGCTAACTACACGGTGGCAGCTCGTTGCTCTTTAAAGGAGGCTCCTTGGAGCAACTGGAGCCAAATGAAAACAGTTGTTTCTAGGGTGAACAGTAAGAACATTTTTCACCTCCCCCAGCTCTTGAAATATGACTATTGTTATTCTCTGTCAACTAATTGAACTAACGTCCAACAACCCAAAAATGACAAACATATGTTTATAGTTCTAGTCCATTTCAAATAAGTTTGAATCTAACTAGGCAGCATGTTCTCATATTCCTATGACTAGAGTTTTAGCTGTACACCCACATTTGTTTTATCATATTATAATATCTCAAGGTGGGCTCAAACAAAAAGACAAAAATAAAGTATTTTTCTTTCACCGTGGGCAAGTAATTTCTTGTACATTTGTTTTTTCATCTTGCAAAGCCAAATGTACAAGCTAATACATGCTGGTAGCTCAATCTAAAAAAAGAAAAGAAAGAAATGTATAATGACGGGAAAAAATGTGTATCTCTGGTACACATCCAACATCAATTTGTTTATAATTTGATCTTAGAATCGTTATTTTCAATTGGCAATTCGGTTTATTATAATGCATCCATTTGGTGTACACATAATCATTTTATATGAAATGTTATCAAAACCTTGACAGATAGTAGAACCAAGTTGGACCTGTGGAGAAAGATAACTGAACCATTTAACAACGGCACTAGAAAGGTTTTTGCTATGTGGAAGGTAAGGAGGCAAATCAACGCCAAGGTTGCTTTATATCTTAATTCTTAATTCTACACAATTTTTCACAGGTTAATGTCAATGTTTTTAATCACTCTGTATGAATATAACAGGAGATATTGCTGCCGTGTGAGGATGTCTTTCTTTATGCTGTTGAATGGACTCCCTACACAAACACCTATCTAACAGAAGAAGCATACAGAGCTCCTCCTTGTAGCTGCTCAACTATGGACATTAATGTGGACCAAGAGGCATATAGAATTACACTTACAGCCCTCTATGGTGGAAGCATACTTGGAAATCAATCTGTTTATGTTCCAGCAATTTCAACACGTGAGTGCAATTTAAGTTTGTCTTGTAACCAGCACTTGCACATCTGTTGATAAATGAGATATCCTATTTTTTCAAATGTGTGTGCGCGCGCGTGTGTGAGATTAGGCCTTCCACAGATAAGCCATATTCAGACCTCAAGCAATCAAGGTGATGTTCTTGTGAGCTGGGAGAGTCCTGGTTCAAATATCAGCAGCTACATGGTAGACTGGACCCACGATGGTAACACGTACTTCTGGAAGCAGAGCAAATATACTAACACAACACTCTATGGTTAGTTTGCAAAGAAACAGTTTGGTTGGATTGAGTAATAGGATAAACATATTTTTGTTTATTGCTCCCAGTATTATGAAAGCCTTAGATTGATTCTCAATCTAATCTAATGCTTTGACTGCCATATCAAACTACAGTATATCTTGCTTTTTGACTTTCTTAGTGACTGTGGCAATGAACAAAGAGTGCTTAATTGTTCTGCTGGCTTAACTGTCTGTGCACTTTAGCGCATTAGCGAAGAATAACGCACATGGACTGAATCATGTTTATGAAGGTTTTTGAGGAACCATTTACAA
Source organism: Forbesichthys papilliferus (assembly GCA_025399855.1). Lineage (NCBI taxonomy): Eukaryota > Metazoa > Chordata > Actinopteri > Percopsiformes > Amblyopsidae > Forbesichthys > Forbesichthys papilliferus. Next base: position 11,990 of record JAODOY010038158.1, read on the forward strand.
TAAGATGCTTTTCTAATTGATGCATTACCTAAAGTAATGATGTGTCCACTTTTACAGACCTCGAGGAATTTAAACAATACAATATTACCGTAACCCCACTCTATGATGACAAGGCAGGGTTTGGGATGCAAGCGATTCCAATATGTTCTAGAGAAGGAGGTACATGTATTAGAATACCTTTTCTGATTTGAGTGTGTCTATAACTTACCTGTAACCTACGCAGTAACTCATACTGGTTTTATACTCAGATCCGGGGAACATCGTCATTGATGTTTTCCCCAAGGACAGGAGTGCTCTTGTTACATGGCATATTGAGCCACAGCAACAATGCAGTGGTGTGGTCATGAGCTACACCATCCTCTACTCGACAACCACAGGCCTACAATACAGTGCGTTGCCACCATGTTTTGTTAAATGTTTAAAAAATGAAAACGTTGCAATCTGACATTCTTTTTCTATGGTCTTGTACTGTACATGAGGCCCGAACATGATTGCTTTCCTTCATAGGTGTAACTGTCGATGGCATCAAGCAGCAAGCTTGGCTTCCACAGCTGAAACCTGACACCAAATACAGCGTCTACGTAATGGCCACAGCTCTTACTGGAAACACCAGTAGCACTGTCAGATTCTTTGAAACAAAAAGATTTGGTGAGTCAAGTCCATTAATGAGGCACCTTTAGGAAAAGGGCAATTCTATATAATTTTCATCTTTGTGAATCATTCATGTGAATTATTGTACCCTAGACGTGTTAATCTAATTCAAATCAATATACATTTATTTCACTAATATATTTGGTCATACCAAACCACCGGAATGCCATTTTATATCTCCCTTTGGTAGATCAAGGACTCATCATGGTCCTTGGCATTTGTGGAGGAGTTGTTATCTTTCTTGTGCTAGTCCTTGGAATAAGCTGTGTTATTCTGTAAGTTTCAATCATACATATGTTATTATCTGTATTATTCATAAGAGACATTATACACAATAACATTTTTCTACAGTCAAAATGTAAAGGGATACTTCTATTGGTTTATTTCTGGAGTTTCCCTTGTGGATGAATCCAGCTTTGAAACACATGCAATACACTTGAGGATGCTGTTACAGGCAACTAAAGTTAATAAAATAAACACCACGTAAAATAATATGAAAATATTTCAGCATACAGTATGCTTTATGTATCTTACAATAAACGTGCGTAGTGATATTGACAGTATGATTCTAGATGGAGGAAATTCACAGAGAAAGCAGTCCCCAACCCTGGTCTCAGTTCTTTGGTCTTATGGTCTCCCCGGAATCCACAAAAGGTGAATTAAATATTTTATGAGCAAATTATATGCACATTCATAGTGATATGAATGTAGATTACACCCCATTTGATAACAGCCCGCTCCTTATTATTGTCTGTCTACTGTAGCTAGCAAACCTCCCGCATACAGTATGACTCCATGTTGAGAGTCACTTGGAGTTTAATGACTCTGTATCTTAGATTTACGTTTTTGCTTGACAAAAAAGTTATAACAAGTGATACATATACAAATTATATAACTATTTATATGAAATCTGAAACGTTCAAATTGACATATTGTGATGTTTATTTTCACAGAGGACATGTTTACTGTATAAGAAAGAGGGGGGAAAATACTATCACCGATAACTCATCATCATAACTATATAGATGCATGCATAGTGTGGATTCAGCTGTTTTTTCACTTTGGCAGAACAGTTTGGTTTTAATTTCTTATGTTGCAATTCACCCTCCAGCCATTCAGCAACCCATCTGAAAACCAAACCATCTATGAGAAGGTTTACCCTTGTGAGCTGGACACCCCTGTCACTTCCATCTCTTCTCTAGCCACATACCTCAGCAACAACCTACCAGATTACCCGCCATTAGAGTTAAGCTCCGACGTCCTGTACAGCACCTGCAGTGACGCGACCAAACAGAAGGCTGACGGCGGCCCCGGCCTAGCCACCATCCCAGCCTCGTGGTCACAGGGGGAAAGGCCAACAGCGTGTGGAGAAACCCCATCTGGCGAGGAACCCTCAGTGCTCCACGGTTCAAAGAGCGGCGCCCTCTACCCATATCAAAGACAACATGGTAATGGCAAGCCTCCAGCAGTGAACACCGGTGAAGGCAAGTGTTTGCTGTCAAAGAATCATTCAAACAAGCCAGCCCTGCCCACTGTTTATGTCACAGTTGACATGTTCCAAGAGGTGCAGGCGAAGTGAAGGAAAACCTTGAGGTATTTAGCGAAGCAAGCTTTGAATAGTTGCTCAAAATTAGTCAAGCATTACATGTAGATATAATCTAGAGAGTGAATCATATAGTATACATTATACAACTCCTGTTCCATTCTAAAAGGTCTGAGGAGCATTATTCCACAATGGGTTAAAAAATTACGTGTGGTTAAATGATGATGTATAGGCTGTTGTACATAAAATACTGTATCCAGTAGTGGTAGACATAATAACACTGCCTTGTATTGTAGTGAATGTCTGGAATGTTATATTATTATGTGTTAGATCATTTACCAGAAACACTTTATCCAAAGCAGCGTCTAGTGTGTACAATCACAAGTATTAAAGAGAGGGTAAGGTTTAGACATCTTGGTTAAGGATGCAAGCTTGTTGAGGCTCAAACCCACAAAACCTTCTGCCCACAACAGCTTGTATGATATCTGTTGTATACAGTATGACATTTTATGAAAAGCCTGGTCAAGTATGTAATTTATTTAAATTACAATTGCAAACTATCCTACATTTTTCACAATGGTGCATTTATTCTTTCAATGCAGGTACATCTGTGATATCAATATCTGGCAGAACTATACTGTTATTTGCACCTATTAAATATAATTCTGGTTTCAGTATGATTTAATTTGCTACTGTCTATCTATGTGAGTTTGTCATTGAGTACTATGATGTTCATTATAAATCATAGCATCTGTACATCTTGACTCGTGCTAATAGGGCGCAGGCCATTTAACACCAAAGCTATTTATAAGCTATTGAATATCCACATTGCTTTCAAGTTTGAATACATTTAATGTTGCTGTACTATGTTCTTATTTATATTATTTTCGAATTTGTTGTACAGTAGACTATAAGCTTTTTGCGTGGGATCATGTTTTTGCATTTGTGCCAGCAATTTCTTTTTTTATTAACATTTTGTCGTGCTCATATATATTCAGTTGTGTTCATAATAAAAAGTGTTAATCATGAATGCTTGTACCCATTATTATGATTTTATAATGATATTTGGACACTGAAATATAATTGTATAAGTATGTATTATATATTAATAATTATGTAATAAGTATGCATCTGGGTTACTTTATTTTGTTGGTAGTCAAATCTGAAATGAAGTATAGTTTTTCTAGCTAAACAGGCTAGAGTTACAACATACAGTAGCCTAGATATAGGCTACAATAACTAACACGTTATATTCTGTTATGGCATAGAGATAGAAAGTTTGTGAAAAAATATAAATGACTGTTTGAACGCTGACCACTGGGTGGCAGTGTCATGGTAGTGTACGTCTATTCTGCGAAAAACAACACAAGAAGACTAGTAGCCATTGGCTAGCTCTTTCGTTTCATTAATTAACAGTGGCTAGCTAACTGCTAACGTCAGCACAGAGATCACAGAATAGGAGAGTAGCATCCTTTTTGCGGTACCCACCAATCGTCACAAAAACAGATGATTTTACAGGCAACTTGGTCAGGCTCAAACATGCTGGATGATTCTAATGTACCAACATTTGAAGGGTCCCGCGTGGCGGTGCTCGGTTGAAGAACCGCGAACCCATATATCAAGAGGGAAAGAACTTATGCTCGGCTAGCCCACTCCTTGTAACAACAATATCTGGAATTAACAATTGACCACATCAAAGCACACCGCGGTAAACGATGTCACACACCGGGCCTCCCCCACGGTGGCGGAACTGTCCAAGGAGAGGACAACCTGTAGCAGGTGAGCAGGCAGACTCACTGCTAGCCATGCAACTGACTAGCTTCAGCACTAGTCTGTGTTTTGTTTTCTGTGCGTTGATTCCTTAACTCTGTTATCGGTTACACACTGCAGGCAATGACAGCCTAAGAAAATAACCAATGTGTGCTTTGCTTTCTGCCACTATTGTGAAAGTCTTCTAATTATGGGAGGGTAACACTTGAACAACATTAGCCTAGCATCTCAGCTAGCCCTGTTGTCGTTGCAGTATCACGTGTCAAAACAAACCTAATATAGCCGTGCCTTTAGATGTTGCTAATATGATTATGCTTTGTTTCACAGCGACAGCATTATCTCTTAAAAATATAGCAATTTAGTCTGTTTAACCAAACCCAGAAAGCATTACAAACTACGTCCATTCACATTACCTCCTTTTATTTATGTGTTAACACTGATGCAAATAAGTGAATTGGTGTCAAGCTACCGTATTTGCCAATTTAAAAGAGAGCATTTGAGCAAATGATCAATAACGATCAATAACATGTTTTTAAGAAAGTGAATGATGGATTTTATTCATTACTAAGATATGTGCATTTTAAAAGGAGACTAGGTTATGTTTATTGTTCAATGCATGTAGGCCTTTCAGGTTTTATCTTATTTTCAAAACCGGAGGAACATTTCTTAACATGTTTACTTTATCCATTGGCTTCCAGGTAAATTTCTGCCAATGAAAACTATGTTGGGCCCCAAATATGATGACAAAGTTCCAGAAGAGAATAGATTTCACCCAAGCATGTTGTCAAACTTTTTAAAAAGTCTAAAGGTAATATTTTGATAAAGATTGTACTTAATTTTATTTTATTTTTTTAACACCAATCACTGAAATATAAAATTAATCTTATGCTAAACTTTTTTTTCTCTTCTTACTCCAGGTGAACATGGGGCTGCTTATTGATTTGACAAACACTACTCGCTTTTATGACCGCAACGACATTGAAAAAGAAGGCATCAAATATGTGAAACTTCAATGTAAAGGGTATGACTATCACTAACGAATTTTTTTTGCCGGTGCCATGTTACAGTAATGTCAAATGTTAAAATTCTATATTTTGTGTTGTTGTTATTAATAACATGCAATCACGTTGGTTTTAGCCATGGAGAATCTCCATCGACAGAGACCACTGAGATGTTCATCAAGTGTTGTCAACATTTTATTGAGAAGAATCCCACAGAGCTGATTGGTAAGGAGTCTTCTGCATAATGTCTTCTACTAAAGTTTTAGTTAAAAAAAAATTACATAGTTACAGACTGTATCTGTTGCTGTCACGTTCAGCTCTTTGAGACATAAATAACAGCAAACATTATACATTTAAGGCTTCTTTAAAGTATGGCAATTATAATATAGGTTGTTGTTTTAACCTGCTATCGAATATAATTTTAAAAAATAATCTAACATATATATTGCTGTATTCGCTGCAAATGTGACATGCGCATTATTATTTTATCTGTTTAGTTTTACATACACCAGAGGGCGCTACAAGTCTACATTGTATGTTTATGTAGCTTCTGTTACCAGTGTTATTTTTCTGGCTGTTAGGTTCTTAAACCACATTTGTACCAAAATATGTTAAAAAAATAATATTCAACGCCTTAAACAGTTTTACATAACACACATTTGGCCCGCATTCAGGCTTGAATATTGCATTGATTATACAGTATTTGCTTGATTTATTCAAGTAACATTTTGTCTATGACTTATTAATTCAAACAATCACATTTTCAATCAAATAAAAAACATAACAGTGTTAGTTTGTGTCAAATAAGGTCTTCAGAACAAAGGCAGCTTGAAATTAATAATTTCTGTTGTATGAGAACCATTTTACAGAATTTCTTTTTAATACTATTGAGAAAGTCACGTAATGTGTTACTAGATTGAAGTTAAAATATTAATAACACTACCTCACCCTCTAAAACAGTGTTTTATTTTCTCTTGTTTTGTATCAGTGTGTTTCCTGTGTTTCTTGCCAACAGTTGGGATGAAACCAGCTGTGTTTAACTTCCTCATGTCTGAAAGGTCGCTGTTGTTTTGCCCAGTAGACCTATTACCTCTGTGCATTTTAGGGACATTAATAACTTCTGAGGGTGCAATGTGATGCAATGTACAGCAGGGGGTACTCTCAGCCCTCCTCCCACCGATGTGTAACTTTGGCTCCAGTGCTGCTGTGTTGTCTGGGAACAAAATGTTCGCATGTCATTTTAGCAGTGTCCTACTAAGTCATTGGGTGATTAGTCTTTGTCTCTGTGGCCAAATTAAGTTCCAATTAAATGGCTGGGTGGGCTCCTCTGATCATTTTCATCCCTTGACTATAACTGACTCTGTCTTCATTAGTGTTTGCTCAGTTAGGGACATCATATTCTAACTGGGACTGATAGTCGTGACGGAAATGTAGCTCATGTGACTTCGCTACTTTTAAATGGTGTTTACTCTTGTGGTGCACCTGCACAGGATCACAATCTGCCACTACATCGTCCCACTTCTTTGTGACTTGTGTTTTCTTAGCTAAATGGAAAAAGAATCTCCCCTACTTTCCCTGTTTTTAATGGAAGGTCCTTTTGTTTCGTTGTAGAGCATTTTGTAACCTTGTGTCAGGCGTTGCATCTGCTGTGTTTGAACTCTGTCCGATAGCTCTCAATGCTCAGCCCACAAAAAGACACAAGCGCTACGTTATTGATCTTAGGAGGGGAGTACATGGGAGAATGCTCTGAAACCATAACACCTCCACTGTATTCTGTCACGACCAATTGAAAGCTGGTGGGATACCCGAGAAACCTTAAATGCAGACATCAAATAGCGTCTGATGCAAAACGCAAACGTTAACAAGATACTCACTTGACATGACTTGTGATCGATTTCTCTCTGTCTGTTTTCACTAAAGGTGTTCACTGCACGCACGGCTTCAATAGGACAGGCTTCCTGATATGTGCGTACCTGGTCGAGAAGATGGACTGGAGGTAAATGAGCCTCAATGGTGTTTCGCTTGTGCTCAGGCGAGAGAAACCAATATGTTCGTCAATCTACTAGGCTTCTGTTCTACTGAATGCACGTCATTCCTTCTCATAACATCATCATCACATACAGTTGATAGACACACGCACAAGCACGCATCCCGACCATGTCCGCGACGTATGTGTGATTGCATGAGAAGTAACAGCGTCGGTAGTGATTTAAGTCACACTTTGAGTGGAGCCTCAGCCTTTAGCGGGAGACTGGCCTCGCTGCTAGATGCCAGCGGTGCTGAATAATTGACAGCATGTGATTGGTGGAGGAGGGGTGAAACGTATCCTAAGTCAGAAGGTGGAGCCGTGGAGGGAGTCGTAAGAGGCAAAGTGGGTTCTCGGTGACATCTCTGGGACCTGTACAGGCCCCTCCCACCGGCAAATAACATTCAGAGGGGTGCTCCCATCCCTAATCCCAGCTCTGCAATGTCATGTGTTGCCAAGGTAATAAGAGAAATCAATAATAACGTTGTCTTGTTTTTCTCTTACACCAACAGTATCTCAACATGACAATTCACTGATTGGGAAGGGGTGGGGTGTGCTTGGGAAGAAAAGGACTTAATTCGTCTTCATTTGCAATATTCTGCTTATTGATGCATTGATGGGATGTTAATCTCTTTGTCCATCAAGTGGGTGTAAGGTGAAGTAGTGTGTAGGGTACAAATAACTATTGCACAATAGTAAGAAGTGGATCCTTGTTAGCCATCATTTAAATAAAGTAATATACATTATATAATACACTTTAATCACAATAATGGCCTGAAAGATTTTCAAAAGCCTACACGTATACATGCTGTACAATCTATTATTTAACCAAAGATGACTAATGTATGGCATTATGGGACATTGTTTATAATTAGTCTTAAACGGAGCGTGTTTGTACACTCATAATGTCCGAAGTGAAGCACAAAACTAGCATCCACATGCAAGTACAGGCGTTAGATTTGTGAGGTAATAATAACATACATCCTTATTGTTTAATATCTTAGAAATGGACACTGTTCAATTCAAAGGGTTGTTTGATCCATCAAACTCTCCGCCACGGAGCTGCTACAATGATGGCTATTGTCATAGCGGATGCTGGCATCGTGTTGATATGAGCATCGCTGCATCTTCCACTTTGAACCACCGCTCCTATTTCTCCTTTGCCTTGACAATGTGTTGGGTTGATCCAGAAGTTTCAGCACACCCACATTTAAGCCAAATTGTCTCGGCTGACCCGAGAGGCTTTTAGACAATAGTGTAATACATATGTCCCTGCGAGACTAGCATTCTGAAAAGTCTTTGTTGCCACCCTGTAATCAGTTGTTATCTCACGCTCATAAAGAGCAAGGTGGAAGAGCGATACATGCTGAGTGGGCAGTTTACCAGTGACATTCCCAGACGGTGACATTGAAATGGTGTGTGTGTTGTTGGCAGCGTGGACGCAGCGGTGGCTGCGTTCGGCCAGTCCAGAGCCCCAGGAATCTACAAGGGCGACTACCTCAAAGAGCTTTTCCGTCGCTATGGCGACGCGGAGGACGCGCCGGCGGCCCCCCAGCTGCCGGAGTGGTGCTTCGAGGATGAGGACGACGACACGGACGAGGCAGAGGCCGGGAACGCCGCCGCGGCCCCCGTCGCCAGCCAGGAGTCCGGGCCCAGCTCCTCTGGGTCGGCTCCCGGCAAACGCAAGAAAGAGAGGATCAAACTGGTGAGAGAGAGAGAGAGAGAGAGAGAGAGAGAGAGAGAGAGAGAGAGAGAGAGAGAGAGAGAGAGAGAGAGAGA
>JAODOY010038169.1:0-20758 GCA_025399855.1 Forbesichthys papilliferus
TGTCTTCCCCCCCCCCCCCCATTCCCCCTCTCTCTCATTCGCTCTGTCTCGCTTGCTATCACAGCTTTGAAACGAGTTGAATGTTGAATCACAAAAAAAAAAAAAAAAAGAACATCTTGGGTCTGGGGAAGTACAAACGCGATTTGAGGCATCAATAGTGAGTCAGTATGGGTTACAGAAGCCTATGCCGTAGGCTACTGCCATGGATTCAATATGCAATCGGAGTCTGAGACATTGGTGTTGATTTGTTTTCCCGGATGGCTTGTGCATGGCGCATGGATACTGTAGACCTACACACAATTGTGTTAATTAACAACTCTATGTATTGTGACCCGTCAGCATAAGCTGCCAGCAGCCAGTCTATGGTCGTGACACAGAAACTCTCTTCTTCCTGCTTCAATTTTAGGCATCCCTTTGGCCTTATACGGGGATTGGAGATTAGTTTTGTGCTATTACACTCTCCTTCATATCTTAAGAGTTGTGTGGGGTGGGCGGTACGATTGAAGCCAAATATGCACTTGTCTGCGTTCCCTCTGAACTTCCAGCCGAGTGGGGACGCGTAAAGCTCTCTTATTGGTGGCATAATTACTAAAGAGACTGACTAAGCACAAAGGAGACTTCTAATTCAATCTCGTACAGTCTCAGAGCGCCAATAGATTTTCTGTCTTACCCTGGCTTATTTCTTTATTTTTTATTTTGTCGGCGTGATCTTCTGCGGTGACTGAGAATGCCTTGATCCAGATCCAAAAGTTTGCCGGAAAGGAAGGCTTGCCGTGGGACTGTGGAACACTGCCCGTAGCATGAAATGGGGAGAGAGGTACACGGCTCATACTTCATGATTTACATTAACAGGCTCCTCCAGGCTTATCTCGTCTTCAGTGTTAGTTCAGAAACTGCCTAGTCAGCGCGGTGAATGGCTGGTTTGCTACAAGTTCGCTTCAACGTGTCACAAGACGAGAGTTTAAAGTATAAGCAGCAGAATAACTGCCGTTATCTTTAATACTCAAAGACATTAATATGAACACCAAATAGGATCGGCTCAGTGATGACATATATAGCCTACATTTCACTCTATATGCCGATAGCCCTATGGCGAATGCTTTCGCGCGGATTTGACGGAAATCACAGTGCTGCAAATGATTAACACTTCCATCTTATGCCTAGTGCGGGTCTTGAAGCTCTCCAGTGACCACGGTAGTTCGTGCTTTTATCCAGAACTGGAAACTGCAGTAAACAACGTGTGTTGCCTATCCAAAAAACAGTCCGGTGGCAAAATTCCCCATAGACCTGGGGTTTGTTGCGTTCATACAGATATGCTGGAAATGTGTGTGCGCGCGTGCGTGTGTGTGCTGCATGTACAGCCCAGGTCCCTAGTTCCAGTTTGGCTGACCATCTGCTTGTCGGGGAAGACCGTCCAAACACGTATAAAAAGGCAAATGAGATTTAAGGCTTTGCTATGAACACAGCACGCTGGCTTTATCAAACGAAAAACAGGCTTTGTGAAGCTAAAACGAAGGTTTGTGTGTTTCATGTGAAAGCTCAAGCCCGAGTGCACCTGCAAACATGCATGATTTTGCGCACCCGTACAATGTGTGTGATGCATGTATGGCGCACGCAAATACAAATACATGCCTATACACCCAGTGCTGCTACACCTACATGTCTTGCTAGACGGGTTTCAATACAAGAGAAATTAGGCAATATTTTTGTGTTCTTATGTAATTCATGTTAGGTTAAACACAATCACTGTTTCTTTACTGCTGAGGACAGTATATTTGTACTTCAAATATTTTGGCTGTTTTAAGTGTCAGTAGATAAAAAATAAATGTTAGTTTGTAGGCGGATCTAATTTATTCCCAAACAGAATTCACATTAAATAGGACACATTCCAATATTTACAAATGAGTAATGGTGTGCATTTCATCATACACAGAGATTGCTTCTTGAACTGACTGGTGGGCAATGGAGTGTGAAATGAGTACACTTAGCATCTGGCACTAGATTATACACATTATTTTACACCAATATATTCACCTTTACTGAAGCCTCACCACACACATACACTTTTTTAAAAATCCTCTAAAAAACTCCACAGGTGTTCAGTGCTTTAAATTCAGATACGTTGTAAATATGAATTCTGATGAGAGCTTGTTGGAATTATAACTCTGATAAAAACAAAAACACCTCTCCCTTCAGTGCCGTAGGGTGCTCCCTTAGAAGTTATGCCCCACACACTGGACATGCATTGCCAAGGCTGGAATGAGGTGTGGTCTGCACCACTTTGTGTTAAAACACTGAAGCACATAGCAGTCCTTGAGTAGATGTTTGCTGATTTTGACCAGTTTATTATCATACAATCACTGACTCTACCTAATGCTACCTAAATGCATTAGCATTACTGCTTAACATATATTACATATGTTACTGTAGCAGTATTGCCTTTTACTGTTTCATTGGGCAAGCCACATATCCGGTGCTGGACACAAAGTAAATATTTGTGTTTTGGTGATGTTTAAATAGTGAATTTTACCAGCATACGAATATAGCCATACAATACAGCCATAAGGAAGTTTGTTCAATAACACAACATTACATTTCATTAGATAGATATACGTATAAAAACAGCCTAATTAACCTTTGCATATGTCTGCCAAATGACATTCTCCACTGACATCTTGAAACCGGCCCAAACCATAAAATAATTGTGTTTGTGTCTGGCTCATTATGTTTGGCTCATCTAACTTAAGTCTGTTGGCAAGAACCCACACAAGACAGAGATATGTGCTTGAATCCCTTTTTTTCCCTAATCTTCCTTTCTCTGGCTGATTCACCAGTAGCTAACAAAGATAATTAGATGCCAACCAAGTAGCCACATTTCTATACTGGAGTAATTGTTCACCTACACAACCATATCATTTAAATTTTCTATCCTGATAACTTAATAATTTCATAACCTCTGCTCTCTGACATCGGCAATTGTTTAAGCTGTGTTAAATGCATTATGTTCCCATTTTATCTCACCCAATAAATGATTTTAAGTTGCTGTCTGCCAGCCATGCAGATAGCGTCACATCCAATTTTTCCAGAGGTGAAAAATAGCCTTGTGGTCTGAGAGATGGCCCAGCATGGAATGCCACCTGCTCATAAATAATTGAATATACAACAGAATGCAACTTTCATCAACAAGAGCTTAGTTTACTTTGTCATTTTAAATGTTCTCATTTATACCAAACATTTGGTGCTATTGTTATTGTCTGCCACAGCCTGTGGAAATGTGTTATATATCAAATCGATGTAATGCCTAATAAACTCAAATGGCTGATTTCACAGACATGGATTAAGACTAGTTCAAGACTAAAATAAAAATTCAACGAAGATCTCTACAAAAAAATACTCTTAGGGTATTGGTTGTCAAAAATTGTTTGTGCTAGTTATTTTTTAAAAACTTCATTGCTGATTGAGCCAGCATGTCTATTTGTTATTAAAAGAGAAACATTAACTCAAGTTTCCCATGTGTATGTATGCACCTGCACTTAACCCTTCAGACCCATGCCATATACACACAGCATCAAGCTGTGTATGTCATGTAGAACACACAAGTCCAGTATTGTAATGTAGCATAGCCTACAGGATTTTGGTCTTCCACACTTTGTATGATTCCTTCAACTGCCGCTTTCATTCGTTTTTTGTCGTGTTTTGATTACTGTACCTGGTACAAACTGTGGCAGCGTCCTAAACATTGACTTAGAGGGATTTAGTATACACATTGGTTTGGTTCCAGGGTGAAAAGGCATTTGAAAAAAATGACTGGAAAATATTTAATTAGGTACTGTGTTATAATTACAACTCTATCAATTATATCTCATGCCGCAACTATACATATGAATTAACAAGCTGATTATTTTAAGTAGTTGCCCTACTTAGCTGAAGTTGTTATAAAATCAGTGTAGATAATGCTTGGCATTTCAAGTGTATGAACAGATTCTTTACACTTTTGTTTTTTAATACGTTTAAAGTTTATTAATGGAGCCCATACTCTTAAATCAGTGCTGTACTCTCAAAGGTTTTTGCAAGCCTTTTCATACAGACATAAACGCACCGTCTAAGATGAACATCCATTTGGAGAAGGAAGAACCAACACAATAAAAGTGATGATGGAATGAAGTTAAAACAAAACCGCTGGTCAGTTTTGGAAAAAACTAGAAGACGCAATACCAGTAGCCTATATACAATGACATCTTCTAGGAGGTCTGCAGGAATGTGCATTTTTCTTTTGATGAAGAATTATAGATTATGGGGGCCCAGCAAGGCATTTGCATTGGGCGCAGACACTTGCCAGCTGGCCTGGGAAGTGAGGGTGACAAAACCCTCTGGAACACATTGCTGTGCTTGCCTTGATGAGATTAGGTTGGAGGTGATGCAAGTAGTAGAGGATCGACAGAGCACGGTGAGAGGCTTTACAGCTGCGATATGGCGGATGTGCATTAGCAGCAGGGTGTAGCTGCCAGATCTCTGATTCCTTATGTGAGATTTGCTCAACAGTGTTGAGGCTGATTAAACTGTCTCTCAATTCTTTTTTAGGTAGGGAGGCCAGACTGACAATTTGACAGGGACCTAACGTAGCTGGGATCTAAGCGCACCATGCTTACCAGTAGCATTGTTCTGCTGAAGATGAAACACACACACACGCAGGCACGCACGTAGGCACGCACGCACGCAAAAACACACACACGCACGCACCCACACATGCAGGAACGCACACACGCACAGTTTTTGGCTTTTATACTTGGGCCTTTTTGTTAATTTACACCTTCAGCATCATATGTTCCTACTATAGAATAAAAGCAATAGCCCATGCTTGGTTTTCTGTGTACTCCTTTATTCCTTCAATGTGTGGGTGTAATTAGAGGGTACTTCCCAAAGAAAAGATCCATATCTACAAGTTCTCTGCTAAAGCATGGCAAACGTACACCATGCCCGAATAGGATTACGTCACTACTCTGCACCACTGCCACCTACAATCAAGCATATGCGCATGCACAAACACATGCACGCACATTTTACATCACATCATATCACATATATTGTCAAGCACGTGAATCACAAATGCAAATGCGTAGTTCAGGGGGTGAATGCAGAGAGACTAAGAGAATGATAGAGAGAGAGAGAGAGAGAGAGAGCATAGCCTGTGGTACCAGCCCATCTCTCAGCCTACCGTGGGTGTTCAGTCGCTCCCACCAGGGACGTTCATGTTGTTTTGCGGAGGCAGGTTCAGTGGTGAAGATTAATGAAAAGCTCCATCTTAGTCATAAAAAAGCATTTTCACGATCTATTTAACTTCATGCTTACCGGGGGCTCACATTAGGCGCTGTGTTGACTTCGGCTAGCCTACACCGGCATTTCCTGGCAGCGCTGCCACAGCTGTAATCCTCTTGGTATCTGACATTTCTCATATTTGCAGTCACAGAAAATATGAATAATAATTGTTGATATATTAGCAACATGACAAAACATTGCACGCAATAGGAAATACGAAAGCCTTGCAAAGGTTGCTAATATTTGGCTTGGTGATATTTGTTTTTATAGGGACTGGAAAGGTTAATTGGAATAGTAAATTGCATTTATAATGGTCAGGTATCCTCCAGAAAACATATTTTATTTTCTCTTTCTATTAGAAAATGCAGTTCAGACTAGCTCATTTTACTGGTTTTAGCTATCTGAGATGTCCACACCCAGATAGTGAAGCTACTTGATTGACATATCTGACTTTTATTAAATATAACACAAAATGTAAGAACACGTGTGGTTGGTAGACGCTTTCTTTATTGTAACAATACTTCTTGGCAATAAGTTATACCAATGGAAAGCCTGATAATTTATCTTTTGAATTTGCCACATTTGTAAGGAACATGCATTTGTGGGATGAGCAGCAGAGCTGAGTAATTGGGTTGCGCCCATGAAAAATTAGCCAAATAATCTCTGACAATGTCAAACATCTTTGCTTTGCAGTTGACTCTTGTTTGGTGTTGTTTGGTGGATTGGATGATTGAAGTCTGTTGTCATATTGCCAATTTACCAATGTATTCATTTAACAAACAGGAGCATCAGTAGCCCGTGGAAGAACCATACACAGCCTGTCACCTCCTCCTCATGCTGGTCACCAGACACATTGCTGTGAGATGGCATCCCATTCTTCAACCAGAATTTGACGCAAGTCAGCCAACGTGATTGTGTTAGTCACTTAGTTAGTCAGTTTGCTTAGTTTGCACTTTTAAAAGTTACACAGATTGACTGTACCTATCCAGGCGCATTTCCTGGTTGTTTTTGTCAAGTCTCCGCAGCACACAATCAGTTTGTCCATTAATAGACACCCAACGCCCAGAGCAGGCATCAGCTAATTTAGCAAACCTTTCTAGGTCATACGCAGCTCTTACGAGTTTTTTGTGAGTGGTACCAAGTCACAATACATGTACGTTGTATCTCAGTGGGCCAGGCTGACCCTTACATGGGCTAAAGTGCTAAGATACACTTTAATGGGGAACAGTGCAAGCTCTTGCAGGAATGCATTCCATGAGGACTAGATGCTATTTCCGTGCTTGCTGGTAGTGAATTATTGATTTAGTGCTAACGGTTGTAATTACATGGTGACTACGAGCGGGCGATTAGGTTGCGGCTTGTCTCGATCATCTGGGATCACAGGACTCGTCTCCGTAATGAACTGGAAGGCATTCCAGGAATCGGTCCATGTTCTCGTTCAGCTCTGCCTCCACGCGCCCCACCCTTTATGATCTGTCAGCAAGATACCACCCCTGAGTAGCAGGCATCAACCTGCCATTACAGAGCTTTTTAAAGTGCTACCAAAGGTTCTTGTGGGATGCTGCCCCTATTCCCTCTGTGCCACCCACACCCTCTGCCCTGCCCGACCCAAAGCCCTCAAAGCTTCTCAATATGTCAGCTAGCATTACTATAGCCCCTCGTACGCTCGCTCGCCATCAGAGTCAGCCATGCAAGGGAGAACTGGGGCAGAATGGAAGCACTCACTTGTAGTAGTCGAGACAGAGAGAGAGAGAGGGAGAGAGAGAGAGAGAGAGAGAGAGAGAGAGAGAGAGAGAGAGAGAAAGAAAGAGAGGGGTCAATCATCTCTGCCACGCTGACCTTTGAGGGCCCCTTCGAAGACTGTAAGAACATGGCCTGTGTTCGTGTGGGTGGTGAGTGATGGTGAAAGTAATGCACTGATTCATCTTGTGATTTAAACACAGAATGACTAGCATAGCACTGGGCACAGCTATAAGGGCTCAAATAAGGCACAAATGTCATCCAATTTGATTTTGTTTTAAAGGGAAATACAACTGCAGGGCTCATTATTTGGTCTTGTGCTGTCCAGGTTAGTTTGTCTGTCAGGTAAAATGACAGCGCTGCAGATTGTGTCTGACGTCACAGCCTTAGGGACACTCGTGGCCTGGACTTGTCATAGTCAAACACTGTTATTGACAAGGTGATGATGAACACCTTTCATTAAAAGACGGAAGCCAGGCTTTTCTCTGAGGAGGCATGCTCTGTTCTTAATGTCAAAGAAGTGAGATTAGGGTTCAGAGGAGAAGTTTAGGGGCCCACACTCAAGGTTGTATATGCCAACAGGCCCCTAAATGACACAATGATGCACATTCAAATAAACATGGAAGGAGAAATAACACAGTGGCTTGAAGCACTCTCCATTCGAATGTTTACATTTTGTCATAAGCATGACCTTGGTAGAGATGCTTGTTGATTAAATAGACAATAATAGTGTTTGGTTGTGGTTTAGGCATACGGTTTAAGCAGTTGAAAATGTAGCAAAATCTCTGTATGCATACATTTTAAGGTTTGCATTAATATTGCATACGTTTGATGAAATATTGATGGATGTCGCTTTGCGGTCTTATGAAGGATTATCAAAATCAGGACTAATTGTTTGATGTAGAGGTTAGAGGTTCTTTCATTATTTTTGTATTTAAATTTACCATGAACATGTACATGTTTTTAATGGAAGGACACTTGTTGCCATTGGGGACAACTCAACAGCATGTGCAGTAGCTTTAGGAGGATGAGCAACTCAGTAATCAGTAAATAACAGTTTACATCCCAGCATGGCTCCAATGGCACACATATGGGAACACAATTAATTGCTGACCTAATAGCTGTCATCAAATTTAGACAAAACAACCAGTCACTACAGTCTCCATGACAACATTATGGTCATAATAGGTTATCTGAAACTGTCAGAAACTCCCTCAGTAGAAAAATACTTATTTGAGAAAGGTATTGAATTTACTGCACAAAAAGTCTTAAAAAATAGTATTTAGAAAAATATGCATTATACATACAATGTGTTTGCCTGCTATATACAGTACTTTACTATATAGTAAATATATGATGAAATACGTTTGTATACAGTTCATAAGGTTTACTGCTATTGGATCAGTGCTTTGTATTTTCCTGAAATAATGTGACTGTAGGACAACCATAGTAGGATGCCATGCATACATACATAAATACACACATACTGTACATACATACACACATACACAACTTTTGTGTGTTTAGGTGTGCCATTAAAGGTGTAGTCAGGTATGCCAGAGAAAGATTGTTGACATTGGAAATCATTCAAAACAAATACAATTCTCCTTTCGTTGTCATACTGTATAGGCTGCTTCCCCAGACATTCCCCCTTCACACTGGATACACATTGCAAAGAGATGAGATAATGTTGTTTGGTGTGGTCTGCACCACTGGGTTCCCATTTACAGAGCCATGTCTCTATAGAAACTGGATGTTCTTTTCACACAGACCAGACAGCTAGCGGACAGTGAGCGGATTATTCTCTGCATCCTGACAATCACTGATTCTACCTTTAAGTCGTGAAAAAATAATATATACTCCACCATTTCTTTGTGTATCCAAGTAGAAACAGGCATGGTCAATTTTCTTAAGCAGTTTTTGTGATTTTGCAGATGCTTTTGGTCAACGAAACTTACAAGTATTTATAGTTCTGATTTATCATGACACAAGAACTTCAGAAATAGTTGTCTATGCTCTGTAGACTGATGATTATATAAAACATATTCTATGATATAAAGCCATTAACATCAGGATGCCACCAATTTTCAGAGCAGCTTACAGTGATTATGTATTAATTAAGGACCAAATAGGGGTTAGGTATCTTACTCATGGACGCTTAAAGGTATAGACATGGGCCTACCATTGCTGGGCATGTCAGGGATCGAACACGCAACATTTCTGCAAGGAATCCAACCACTTACCACCACCACTTACCTATCCTGTCTAACGACAGGCAGACAGGATAGGATGTATTTCCGATTTGTACTGTGGCTGTACCAGTGCCAGAGGGATGTTTGAAACAAACTATACTGATTTTTCTGATGCTGTAAGGCTCTTAGTTTAAAAGTGTTGTACAGGTTTGTTGAGTGGCTGGGGTCCGCACATAACCACATTGTTACCGCATTGCTGCAGTCAGACATCCATCGCTAGTCCCTACTGGGCTCATTATGTACAGCTCTATGTGATTATACTGATGCTCTATTTTGTGAACACATGATTCAATTTTTTACTCAGACACACAGTCAGAAATATGACTATAAATTGTATGCATACACAAATTAGCTATTCATAAGGCCCTTTACACTTATGTTTATAGGGAAGTAAAATATTGCATTCTGTGTTTGAATTAGTAGGGACATAACTACATGGACAGAGAAGCTGCTCCCAACATCATCACATGCGATAGGTGTTTGAGCCTGATGGATTAGACTGTGACAGACCAGGCTACAAACATACAAATCTAAATTGATGGCACTGCTTTTTGAAGGACGGGCACAATGTAAAATGCCTGCTAGCCACTGTAAATGTGATTTGAAAGTAATGCAGAACAGTATTAGATTATGAAGATAATACTAAACCCATAGGGCACCAGTTCTAGAATAGTGTTTCTGTTAGCCCAGAGTGTATTTTATTCTTCAGAAGAAGGGCATAATCGGGGTCACTTAAGTTCATGGTAAAGAAGTCTTTAATAAGCTATTTTGTCATGTTGTTTCTTTGAGGAAGAGATTTCAGCAGAAGGGAATGGCACTAAAGTTCTGTCTTGCTTAGTTCTCGGTGAAATTGTTACTTCACTGGCCCTCCCCTGTAGACTTGTTAACCAGTGCTAAAGGGCGATCTACAAAGACAGGCAGTGAAAATCCCTGTTTGAATTGGAAGACAACATTATTTCCACGACAGTGACATCTTTCTTCTCTAACAATGCTCATTTCAAGATATAGGCCAGTCTCATTTTAAATTGTATTGTTATGCTGTCTTCAAACGTAGCAATTATGCTGTTGTAAAGATCTGTGATAGACAGCGGAGTTTAGGAAAGTGTATTTTGAAATGAGTAACATTTGCAAACATTTTTCTTGTTTTAAATTCCATCAGCATGCACTAAAATGGAAATTGTTATAAGTGGATCTTTGTGTGTCAGAATAGTCTTTCACACAGTCTCTCTCCATCTGAATATTTTGGAAAATTGGCGGCCACTCTGGTCACAAGATGAAACTGTGTTGCTTTTATGTTCATTAAAGATGTAAAATCTGTAATTTAACTTTTTTCTGTGTTCCCATTGTATCGGCTCAAAGCACTTTAGCGTACAGCTTTGCCTGTATCAAGGCAGAGAGCAGTGTCTTTTCCTGATACATAAAATACACTCCTTTCCAGTTGCAATATTTTTGCAAATGGACACTACCATTTACACATTGGCAAATCCAAGACCTATTATAATAATACTAGCATTTAAAATGTAAGAATTTACACTCAATTAAATTATCCATTATCATTTCATTTGTATTCAAAGACCAAAACCATTTGTACTTAAACTTAGACTTTTCACATGGCTTTCAGTACTTGTTGAAGACTGAAAGAGGCTGTGGCAGATGTTTGATAGGCCAAAAATCAATTTATCCTGACAGACTGACAAGCTGAACCGGGATAGCAAATCAATATTGTTGAGAAGTTGCAGGGCGCTATAATGACAAATATCCTGTCTGAGTAAAATATTGTTGCATGACACATAGTGGGGTGTACTTTACAGCCAGTAGACATACTCAGTTTTAGCCCAGTGGTCACAAGATGTCTTGGGAGGACAGGGAACCAGGTGGTTTGACTTTTAGAGATATTTGTTAATATTCTCATTTTATATTCTCATTTTTTCTGGTGTTGCTCAAGATTTGTTTTATTCTTTTTATTTGTTCATAGTTCATTAGCTTTGAGAACCTACTGGCTTCACTGACATGGTGAAAAATATTGATGAAAATAAAAAAGAATATTGCTTATTTGACCCTCGACATGGAGCACGTCAAGGATCGTTACCAAGCACCTCTTACAGTCAACAGGAGGCCGAAGATGGCTCACCTCATGGCTCGTGCCATCTTTTCACTGGGCCATTAACCATGTCCACTCTCCGTGGGCATGGATAATGGCAGCTGGCTCCAATGCCCAAGGCCGTGGGGAGACCTGGAAGTTTGGCTATATGCTTTTGTGTTGGTATGAAACCGCCAGTGTAGACTCAACATTCAATGCTTTACGTTCTAAACCATATTCACTCCAAGCCCCAAGGTGCCTGGGATGATAGGCGGGAATCGAAATGGTTTAGAGGGAAATGGAGAAACAGCAATGAATACCAAGTAGCACTGTATTGTTTACCAACAGAGAATACTGCATGTTAGGAAAAAACGCTACTGAATGAAGATATTGAGCTCTTGAAACCCTAAACTTGGGGATTTGGCAAGTGGGCGGATGTTAGATTCATTGTCATAAAGAGTTGTTACTCATTGAATCAGCCAGTCAGTGAGCGGGAAGCCAACCATTTTTTAATACCGTCTTTTCGCTCCCTAGCGGCTTCCCCTCATAGCATCTTCATCCTTTTAAGTAGCATGAGATTTCTCCCTCTGCTCTTCCAGAGTAGGAGACGGGGCCTGTTCTCACATTTCCCTCCATTTTTCCCCTGCTACATGCAGCCCAGTGATCCTAGCCATCCATTAGCCCTGCAATAGAAAAGACTTCTGAGAGTAAACAAACAAAAACATAATTTCATGGATGGCCCATTTCTCCTCCTCATTTTTCATCAAATATAACTTTAAAGAAGTTCCCTTTATGTATACAGTAGTAAACAGGCTAGTGCACATACAACTAGCGTGACTGTTTAGAGTGCTGAATTCAAGTTTTACATTTGTTTTTTTAATAGGCCTTGTTTGCATGCTCATAAAATGTATCCGACAAAGAAATAGAGCGAGTCTCCTGTGTCGCTGTCATAAAGTTGACATTTCTCTAGATAAATTGTGCCCATGTTACCTTAGCACACTCAGCAGAGGGAAATCAAAAGTCCTGTTGCATAGCACCATGTAGTACTTAGGTTCAAGACTTTCTCCGTGGTTTAGATAAATCAAGCTGTCATTGCTATCTTGCTATTTTGGTAGTAAATTAGCCCCACCGTAAGAATGTTCTGCTCCCATTTCAGTTAATATGTATGAGCGTTCAAACCTGTAGGATTTCAAGGGGCTGAGATTATATTCTTCCTGGTTACTTTCCCCCAACTGGATTCAGTACAGATTCGAACTTGCATGTGGTACATCCATTGATATTTTGTCTTAACAGTATGAACAATTTTATTGCTTCAATTATGTGTGTATAATGTGTATATAAGATAATATGCAATATATAAATAATATAAAATTATTAATTTACTGCGGAGTTGATTTAGCTCCTAATATTTCATGCGAGGTTTGAAATATATTTAAGAGTATTCTAAAACAGGAAACAATGTTTTCTATTGAATAATATGTCTTTTCACCACAATTTAATATTTAGTCATCCAAACATAAACAACTTTTTGAAAAGATAGGTGATGAAGCTAGAGAAACTCGGTCAATAAAATAAGTGCTGCTGTTGTCAAATGACCCACTTTTGATCCAGATCTTATTTTTGCATTTTTCCCAACTGTAGTGAGATATTCTAGCCAAATACACCTAATACACTATTTTACTTTCCTGTGTCCTCCTCTCAATGGGACTGAACAATATATAACTACACTGCACCAAGCATTCTCTAATTCACATGCATATTTAATATTTGCATAATGGACCATGAAAGGTTCAAACTTATCTTGCAATTGGTTATCTTGCAAATGCCTTCTGTTTCAAAATAATTATAAATCAATCACAGTGGGAGTTGGAAGCATTTTTTAATATGGGTGAGCTTGTTATAACACTTTGTGGAAGTGGCAGGGCATCCTCCCCAGTGACTTGTTTCTTCAATGTGACAACAGTGGACTGTTATTTTGAAGTATGACATGGGCTGCTATAAGGCTTGTCTCTCTGTGTGACATAACAGTGTGACATCTGGCAGTCATGGATAATTGTTGCTCTTGTGCAACAGGGAGACATTAAGTATATTTGTGGGTAATGATTTATGGAGAATAAGCAAGTGTTTCTTACAATTTAAGAAATCCTAAACTTTTATTCTATTATACAATTATACTTGTGCTGTGTTTAAGACTATGTAAGATTAAACTGCACATTCCTCGATTTGTGGCATTAATTACTTCAAAAAATACTGTTCGTTTTGGTTTGAATCTCAAAAACATGCTGGACTGTAACACCGGACAGCTGATTGGCTCGCATTTATGTATGCTGCACCGACAGTGTGTCTTGCTCTCACCGCCATTCTTCATTCCTATGCTAAAGCAGTTTTCAGGTGGTCATATAACACAATCACAAACGCATGGTTGTAATGTACACAATCTCCATGAACACAAAACTCATCTTGATGAACTTGCAATGTAGCCGTGGTGGCAATCGCTGCTGTTCCCGTTTGTGTGAAGTATGGACCTCCTCTCTCCATTCATGCACCCCGGGGCTATCTGCCTCTACCTCTCCATTGATCTGATGTGCAGTATCAACATGCTGGAGTGTCAATTAGAGAGACCCCTTGCCCATCTATGAGTGGCTAGGTGCAGCCTCTCTAAAATGCTCTCTCGGGCTGCCTTGCCCAACCAGTAACTGCACAGATTGTAGCGGATGAAAAGAGATAATGTATTTTGTTTCATTTTATTTATTTATTTTTCCCACTTTTCATGCATTTATTGCTTTTCTGTGCTATGGGATGCGTGCAGGCTTGAATGGTCAAATGTATTCTACTTGAAGGGATTATATGCCGCTACACGGTCTGAAGAACATACTGTTCCTCAATGAAAATGTGTGTAAGATGTATTTAAACCACTGTTTGTAAGGTCAACCAACTTGAACATAAAAGACAAATATGTATTCCTGGAAAACGGCTGAAAATGCCAGAAAATGCCAGTATTATTACTCCAAAGAGGTTATTGTTGTATTGTGTTTGTTTTTTGCTACTACAGTTATTTCATAACACATATATCTCCACAATGCCTATAGGGCACTGTAAACGCAAGCATTCATATTGTTAACAAAACTGAAAGAGATTGATGATACACTACGACTATGTGGTATGCTCTTCACACCTAACAAGTAGTGTTTGTCACACAAGCACACAAACACACATTAACTCACTTTTTCATTGGCCAATGAAAGAAATGAAATGGTATATTGACAACATGTTTGGTTACATTTCATGAGAATAAAGCTAAACAAAGCAACATTATAGGTGAAACAAGTGATCACCATCTATTATTTATTTATATTTGATTTATTTTGTGAACCATGTTTTCTAACCTTATGCTTCTGACTTTCCCAAAATAAAGGTATTAAGGATTCATACAAAATGCAAGTAGTTATTGTGTGGCATTTCTAATTGAATGCATGCTATATGACAAACATTTATTTTGCACCTGAGGAAAAAAGCTGTTTTCTGTTTAAGAGGGAACTATCAGTTATTCCAACAGCTTTCTGTGACACTTTGTAGTCTGGTTAGGAATTCTGTGTTTCCTCTACAACAGTGCTGTGGGTCTTTATATAACGAAAGTTAAAATATTAATATGATACGACATATATGACACATACACGCGCACACACATTTTAATAGTAGTTAGTGTTCTGGTCCCATAGTCAGATTTAAGAGTATTAAAACTATGCACAAAATGAAAGGACATTTGTGAACACTTGTGTGATCAGCTTGGCTGGCTGTTCATGCTAGAGTGACCAACACAACCACATTGGCTGACTTGCGTCAAATGCTGGTTGAAGAATGGGATGCCGTCCCACAGCAGTGTGTGACCAGGCTGGTGACCAGCATGAGGAGGTGCCAGGCTGTGTATAGTTCTTCCGCACGCTCCTGTTTGTTCAATTAATACATTGCTAAATTGTCAATATGTCTTGCTTATTCAGACTTCAATCATTCTAACCGCCAAACAACCCCAAAGAAGAATCAACAGCAAAGAGCTTTTTGGCATTGTCAGAGATTATTTGGCAAATGTTTCAATGGTGCAACCTGCATGCTCAGCTCTGCTGCTCATCCCACAAATGCATGTTCCTTACAAATGTGGCACCAGGCATTTACAAGGGGAAAACAATCAGGCTTTCCAAAGAAGCATTATTACAACAAAGAAACACCAAACACAAATGTCCTATGTTTAGTTGTTTATATTCTGTTTATACAGTAAGTAGCCTATATACATTTAGTTTGCATGCAGTTTTGCCATGTCTTGACACTTTACTAGTCTTATATTGCAAAAACAGTGATATTCCCCTTACTTATCTATAACTTACAATTAATATTTCATGAAAAATCCAATTTAAATTCCTTTTTGCAGCCATTCTACGGTTCAGGTTTTTACATCACTACATGCTATTTTAAAGTCCCGGTGGTTTGTGTTAGCGCCAGCCCTTGATTAAAATGAGCTCATTTAGGTTTCAGCTCAGCCGGCTGGGCATCCCCGCACAGTGATTTATTCAGTGGATGTGGCTAGGGGCCACTCTCAACTAGAGATCTTCAAGATTACGGGATGAATTACTTCCATCCTGGTCACAAGGGTATCACTGTGTGATAGTCATCGACGACGAGACAAAACTCGGCTGAACTGCTATTGATGGTGGTGAATGCAGGCCTAATCGTGTTAGAGGGAGAGATAGCATATTCTCTTTACGCTGCATTCAAATGCCCTCGTTAGATCCATCAGCTGTTTGCAGTGTGAGTAAGACGCATGACCTATCTAGCAGCTCTGCGTTTCTGCAAACTAGAAGCATGATGGCATATGCCTGGAAATCTGCAGACTTGCAGGAAAGACTTTAATCCTTTTGGGGATACACTTGTATTTTCCTCCCACTGGTATACAAACAGATCTTGCGGCTATGATTCCCTTTTGCCTGTTTCTGGGATTACACTTGTAATTCTTTTTTTTTCACAAGAGATATGAGGGCCTATACTTCACAAAGACATGCTGCATCTATAATGATATATAATAGACAGATTTACTATAGGTTTATTGGGGTTGCCCCCATCTCCCTCTCCACTTGTCATGCTACTATTGGTGGGTAAAGTGGACCTGTGTTGAATCAACCCTGAAAAACGACCGCTCACTCACTAGGAGATAGTTGGCTGAATTCAACGGACCTTGTCACTTCCAATATGCTTTCAATGAATCTCAGCCATTGCTGATCGTAGACCCCAGCCTGCTCCACAAAGCATCCAGCGCCTACAGCTGTTCTCTGTGACAGTGTAAAGGAGATTGCTCCTTCAGAGTCTATTACAGCTTCAAAAATGCTTTGCTACATACGAGATTTATTCTACATTTTATATTATCTCACACTAGGTTGCTTACTGTGTTGCTAATACAGAACTGGATCATTGTATGACCACATCTTGTACTAGTAGTGGGTTGTACAGTCAGTACCTGAGCTAAAGTGGTGAACTGTGCTTGCAAACTCTGCAACTCTGCACACTGGTTAGAGAAGCAACCTACCATCTGTAGTAATAGCTTCATTAACATGTCATGGTTTCTTACAAGACTCTATGGGTGGTTGTACTGTTTCACCTCTGAAGCACAGCCTAAGGCAGGAGAGGCTAGCAATCCATGATTTATATTAGGATGTTTTATAAAAAGCCAAATTACCTTTCATTAACATGGTGGACATGAAATAACAAAAAACATTGTATATACAGTCCATTGAAATCTCTCCCATCCTCCATCCTTTAGAATAGTAAGTGATTTATAATGCTGCAAAACCACAATGCAAAACAATGTGATAGCAATGTATATTTACCAATTGGTGAAGCTCCATTGCAAGAACAGGGTAGCCTGTATTTAATGTCTTAACTTCAAAGGGAATATCATAATACTGTGACACTGTGGGCTGAATGGACCTTTTGACAAACGTGCTTATTCGTTTTATGAAAAAGAACATGTGGGTTTTTCAACTTTCGTGAGCGTTAACCTTGGGAGTCCATGGCAACCTTTTAGAATGGAAGATGCTAGTCGTAGGATGGGCCTGCGTGTATGAAAGAGAAAATGTGGGAGTGTGTGTGTGTATCTTTCACTCAGTGGTGCAGCACAGAAAGAGCCTAAGCAACAAGATAGTAGAGAGACAGAGAGAACCAAAACCCAATACAACCCCCCCTCTCCCCCCCTTCTCTCTCTCCCTTTCTCTCACCCGTCCTCTGCCCCCCCCCTCCCCTTCCCTTACTCTTTCTCTCTCTCTCTCTCTCTCGCTCTGTCTTTCCCTCTCAGTTTCTCCTGCACCGTCTCACCACTCGTCTTTCTTCACCTTTCAGATTTTCTCACCAGCAAATGTGCCTGTGTGGACCTTCAGCCTAGGGCTGCCAGCGCTCCACCCAACCCCCTGCTCAGGGGGGTAGCGGGGAAGATTAAAACCTTCTGATTGAGCAGGAGAGGCGAGCGGGATAACAGAGCTTATCGCTCAACCTTTGTTCTTCCTAATTCACCAAGTGAAGGATCTCCACAGCTGCTGTGGTGAGCAAGCTGCTGCCCACCAGAAAGCTGCTGCCCACCAGTATGCTCCAACGGAAGATGGAGTGCCACTGAAAAGGGTAAAAGCTGTGAGAGGCCGAGACGAGGACGCGATAACTGCCTAGGAACCCAAGCCAAGCTCATGTTGTTGTTTTAGTTGGAGCGTGTCACAGAGAGACGGGATGTGAGCGGAAACCTTTTCTCTTGAGCGGCATTAAAATTAACCTTTCGGCCGTGACACAATAAAGCCCCGTTCGTGTTGTTGTTGTTGTTGTGGTTGGCACAGGATTACACCAGACTGTGCACTGTGGATAACGCGTTTGAGACCGCTGTCATGTCTCAAGGCCAGCTCAGTGGAGGCAAGCCGGATCGGACCGGTTGCCAGCGAAACGGTCTGGCTTTGCTGTTGACGCTGCTGCTTCTCGGCAGCTCCCTCCGGGCGTCGCATGCGGCCAAACCCAAAGGACCGGGCCACACGCATCTCAACTCCATCCGCATCGACGGGGACATCTCGCTGGGCGGCCTGTTCCCCGTGCACGCCAGGGGTCACGACGGCAAGGCCTGCGGAGAGCTGAAGAAAGAGAAGGGCATACACAGGCTGGAGGCCATGCTGTTCGCCCTGGACCGCATCAACAACGACAACAACCTGCTGCCCAACATCACGCTGGGCGCTCGCATCCTGGACACGTGCTCCCGGGACACGCACGCCCTGGAACAGTCGCTCACCTTCGTGCAGGCGCTCATCGAGAAGGACGGCACGGACGTGAAGTGTCTGGGGGGAGGGGCGCCCATCATCACCAAGCCGGAGAGGGTGGTCGGCGTGATCGGAGCCTCCTCCAGCTCCGTTTCCATCATGGTGGCCAACATTCTGCGCCTGTTTAAGGTAAGCTTGGGTATGGTTATCTCTGTGTGTGATTGGCTGTTGGGATATGCACTGGAGTTAATGCTCAGCATTTATTTTTGCATTTACATTCAGATACTGAACAGGATTTGTCTCTCGGTTTTTATGTACTGCCTTTGCATTCTTTCCCCTATGTGCTTTAATAATGAATGGAAATTACCCCAACCAAAAAAACTGAACAAGCTATGAAAAGGCTTGAGAGAATAATACTTAGTGAGAAGCCGTCTGCCACACTGCAGCCATTTTCATAATCATGGAGTGATCCCATGGTGTGGCTTACCAATTGCCCTTGAGGAGGCTGTTGCTAAGCGCTGAGAACTGCTACTGCCTCTCACAATTATTAGTAATAGGTTGATACCTGACTCAACTTTTTCCCATTAGACTGCAATCATTGTGTAATGCTAGATGTGAGTAAATATACAACATTGCACTTACCTGCAGTTTGAAAGTAGATTAATATAATTACTAGCTCAACCAGCCATGGTAAGCGTGATCATTTCTTCTGCAAAGTGCGATGGATTTTTATTGTCTGCTTACAGTACCGTGTGAAGTGACTGAATGTATATACTGTTAAGCAGTGGGGGACCGTTAGGCCCTCAGAGAAGGTCTAAGATAGTCTAAAGTATAATACCCTCTATACTCTAAGTAATCTATGTTTGAATTGACTCAATTCAAAATTTGACAATCAACATCTACATACAATGTTTCTGACTAAATGTTCTCTTCAAACCTGTCTATTCAGTTTGTGTTGGAATTTGAAGGGTTAAATGAAACAAGCTGTCACGGTTGCTACGTTTATGCAGCGCTGTGATTGGTGATACTTTGGTCATACTTTTACAGAGGGAATCGTAATGAGAAACATATTTGAAATGAAAGTAAAATTGACAAATTTTAACCCTCTAAAGTTAAGTTATTTAAAAAGTTTAAAAAAAAATGGATGGATCATGGTTTATTTGGGAAAATGCATTGTGATGATTATATTCTATAGCCAATATGTAGTAGAGCTTTAATAGGGCCTGAAAAGTTGAACACGACATGGATTGAGCCTGAACCAATTATGTCAGAGCCCCAACCGAACCAGCACTTGTATGACTTTCTGAAGCCCAAACCCGATTACAGACAGATATTTTATTAGAACTTTCCCAGGCAGTGTCCATACGCAGCACTTCGCCATGCGTATTAGATGGCGCTGAGCTGTAGTGCTGCTGACTCATTTGTTACTAAATGGTATATTGAACAGCTTGCTGGATAGTGATAACAAGAAACGAGAAACAAAATAGAAACGTTTTCGCTACGATGTTGAGCTAAGAAAATAACAAGCTGTAGAAATGATGATAAGAGATGCAGCCTAAATCTAAAAAGCTTTATTGTTGGATAGGTTATTAATAAAGAACAGGAGTCATTCTAACATTTTCAACGTTATTTATTAATGAAAATGGCTTGGAACAAATATATGCCTAAACGTAGGCATATCACCTCATCAGCAGATATAGCATTTTCTCATTTCTCTGTAAATTACAACCTATCAGCGAGGGGAAAAGGTACAGGCTGCAATATGAATGAGCTACGAGTTGCTTAAACACACTGCAAATTATTTGTATTAATTAGTAATATCATCCCAAACCTGGCCCGAACCCGACGTGCCTGTTGAATTATGTGAGAATTAAAGACTGACCCGACACGAAACCGTTGTTATTTAAATATTATCCCGACGGGTTGGGGCTGATATTCTCTAATCTGTAGGCTAAATTGGCTAATTCTGCAGTCATGATGCATGCACATTTACCGTGCATCATGACTTATGTAACTAACCGATAGGCCTATAGATAAGCTCATGATGTGCTTTTAATCATATGATGCTTTTTTTTCCCAACGAGGGAAGGGGGGGATGG